>PVKZ01003500.1:0-128576 GCA_004027375.1 Macroglossus sobrinus
ACCTTTAGGTTGACAGGTAGAGAATAGAAGAAATATTAAACCTTTGTGATTTAGACAGAATGAAGAATGAGATTTTGGGCTTAAAACCCTTGTATCTTTATGTTTCGGGGCTGCTCCTTTGGAAGGACAGCCGCCGGCTAATAAACTGCCTCTAATATCAGAGCACTCAGGTTGAGTCTGGTTATTCCGGTCACAACAGACTCCTTGAGAATTCTTTTATTTTTTTATTTGTGTTAGTTATGCCTACAGCACCTGGACTTCCTAGATGGCCTCCCATCCAAGCACTAACCAGGCCTGACCCTGCTTAGCTTCCAAGATCAGATAGGATCGAGGGTAGTATGGCTGTAGACATGGGCTGTGGCTCCCATGGGGCGTGAACTCAGGACCTTCTGCATGTCCTCCAAGAGAATTCTTTTGTTCAGAACTCTTATAAAAGGAAGTAAGATGTGGTGGCTAGAGCTAAGGGTCTGGAACCAGACACCAGGCTTCGTGTCTTAGTCCTGTCACTTAGCTGAGAGACCTTGGGAAAGGGCCGGAACCACTCTGACCTCATCCATAAATAAGGGCTTATTATGAGGATCAAATGCAGTAACATTTTCCCAAAGTGCTGGCTAGAAAATTGCTGCTTGGCTATCACCCATGGGAACATAATCTAACAATAAGCTTTCTGCTGCTGTACCCCCTGCTTGTACAACTGACCTATGGGTTGGCAGTAAAAAGAAGAAAAATAGACTTGTGTGTTCAAACAGAATGAAGAATGGGGTTTAGGGCTTAAAAACCCCGTACCTCTGCATTTCGGGGCTGCTTAATTTGGGGTCTGCATACCCCTGGCAGACCCAGCTGGCTGAATAAAGAGTGTGTTTCCTATAACTCACTGATTTCTGGTGGTCTGTGTGTCTTTCGGGGGCTGGTGGCTACAACTGTGTGAAGTATTACGTGAGAACATGAATGCGATCTTCAGTAACTACACACCTATATGTTTCTAATCCTTTTGAAAATTATTTTGTTGAATGGGTTACCTCATTTAGGTAATAATTTAAAATTAATTCTGTTTGGATTTATACCAAAGGGATGAAATACTTGTTTAAAATGAGTGAATTTAGAGCTTAAAGGGGCTTAGGAATCTCTAGTCCATTGTTTCTGTTTTTTTTTTTTTTAATTTTGCCTCCCGCCATGGAGCTTTTTTCAGAAAATGAGTATTTCTCTAATGGAATTTTAATACCACAGATGTACTGTATATCTGGTTTTGTACTGTGGCCCTTTGGCGGGCAAATGGCCATTCTAATATATAAGGTTCCCCCACCCCAAACCCAGTAACCCTTCTTGGGAGGGATAGCACCCCTCTTTGAGAATGCATGTTTTAGTCCAGACCTCCTTCCTTATTACAGGGGAAGCTCAGGGAAATTGAATGATTTGTGTAAACACTCAGGTGATTGTATTTATGGTAGTTGAAACTGTTTAATTAACTTTGGGCTAATTATTTAATTCTGTCTTCCTAGTATAGACTGTGAAAGCTTTCAAGAAGTTTGATTTGTATGACTCAGTTTAAGTTTGTAAAACAGATTTACTAACTGCCAGCCTGTTTTAATGGTTAGGAAATAAATTTATTAGGTACTTGAGTGAAAGCTACTAAAGGAAGTGTTTATTATTCTGTTTTCTGTGATCTTTTTGGTATGCAGCAATCATCGTAGCTGGTAGTGGCTTCCTGTGGGTTGATCAGGAAAAGGCAGGTTTATTCTAAGAGTGCCTTGGCATGTGGCATGCGGGTAGCATGTGAATTGCCCTGGTGAGCAACAACTAGATATGTGAGTTACCTTGTTCTTTACAAGGCTGCGAACCAGGGGATTGCCACAATGCGTAGTATTGAAAGTTGGCTACGCACAGAACCGTGTTATGGGTGTTTTAAGTTTTGTAGGTGATTAAAGTGACTTCTTATTAATTTTAATATCTGTTAATAATTCGTCTTTTTTAAAAAAATGTGTGTTAATTTTACATTTTTGGTTGTAAGGGGATGTAATTAACTGGTTTTTTTTGTTTTAGGTTTTTATTCACAATCCTCATACACGGAGCCAGCATTTCAGTGCATCCAGGGTCTTCCAGAGCCCCCTGGAGTCTGACGTGTCGCTTCTCAACATTAATCAGGCAGTCAGCTGCCTGACTGCAGGCGTACTGAACCCTGAACTTGGCTATGATGCTCTTTTAGTGGGAACACAGACTAATCTTTTGGCTTACGACGTCTACAATAATTCAGATTTGTTCTACAGAGAGGCAAGTATACCCCTTTATAACCGTAGAGTTCCCATCGCCCACTAATGTTCATTGTTCGTTCTTTTTTTAATGCTTGAAAGAGAAGAGATTTATTTTGGTTTATTATGTGACTGTTGTAGTGCAGTTAAACATGGAGATGTTGCCATTTACATCTGCTTTATCCACTTGACGCCTTTTTATTTGGTCATGGTTGATAACTGGTTTCATTTTGCAGTTTCTTCATGAATGCTGATATGGAACACCTTTTCTTGTGCTTATTGTCTGTATGTCTTCTTTCGTGAAATGTTTAAGTCTTTTGCCTATTTTTTATTGCTAGTTTGTGTGTATTATTGATTTGTAGATGTTCTTTGGATATACTTAGTACAACTTTTTTGTCAGGTTTATATATAACATACGTTTTCTCCCAGTATGTGGCTTATTCCAATACATAGGTATCTTTTGATGAGCAAACTTTTTGAGTTTTAATGAAGTCCATATGATCAATTTTTTTCTTTAATGGTTAGTGTTTTTCTGTCCTAAGAAATCTTCAGTCACACAGATTCTCTTCCTATGTTTTTGTATAAGATGGAATTAGAGAATTAATAGGACTGTGTTAGTCGGGGTTCACCAGAGAAACAGAATTAATAGGATGTGTATATATACTGAGAGAGAGGCAAAGGGAGGGATATATTTTTTAAAACGAGTCAACATGATTATGGAGGCTGACAAGTCTAAAATTTTCAGGGTCAGCCACCAAGCTGGAGACCGAAGGAAGAGCTGATATTGAAATATAAGTCTTAAAGCAGTCTTGTGGCAGAATCCTTCCTCTCTCGGGGGTTGGTCTTTTTCCTATTAAGACTTTCAACTGATTTGATGAGTCCCTCTCCCCCATATTAAAAGGGTAATCTGCTTTACTAGGAGTCTACTGATTTAAGTGTTAATCTCATCTAAAGAATACCTTCCCAGAAACATCTAGAATAACATTTGACCAAATAGCTTGGTACCATGGTCTAGTCAGATTGACACATGAAATTGATAAACACAAGAATTCATCTTAACATTTACTGAGTTAAAAACCTTTTTAAAATGAGATTGTGATAGATAATTGCTGAATTGCTCTCTAGAAAGACTACTTTTTTCCCCTCAGTATGAGAATTCCTGTTTTATCCTACCCTAAACAATAATGGATAGTACTATTCTTTTTCATCTTTGCTAATCTGAAAAATGAAAAATGATATATTACAAGAAAGAACATTTTTCATGTTCGTTGGCTATTTTTATTTCTATAATGAATTTTCTGTGTTTTTTTTTTTGGCTTGGGGTATTGACCCTTGTTTGTTTTTTATTAACCCTTTCATTAATAAAAATATTAACTTTGTTTTCTATATAGCAATTGTTTTTCGCAGTTTAATGTTTACCTTTTAACTTTATTTTTTGATTGATTGGTCATTTAGCAGTTTTGATTTCTTATGGAGTCGTTAGAACCAATTTTTTAAATAATTTTCCCACTTAAAGATCATATAATACTGATTTTTTTTCTGTACAGTAAACAATTAGCATTGATGAAGATGTCCTTGCATCTTCCAAAAATAAATTCAATTATGCTTTTGTACTTTATTCAAGAAGTCTGGGACATTTATGAATTCTAAGTGGTGGGACTATAGGTGTTTTATTATTTTTTGTACTTTTTAATAACTTTACAGTGAAAAAGAGGAGAAGTAAGAGAACTGGTAATAAGTATCAAAACGATTTCCATCCAAAATGGTTAAAATAGATGATAAAATTTGGGATTTTTTAAAGGCATAAGTCTTGATTCTGTGGGTAGTTTGGCCTCTGGAACCTGGTGGTGTGAGAGAGCCTTGGCTTTTGCAGCAGTTTATTGCAGCAGAGCCACGTGTGAGGCCAAGGGCCGAGCATATCCTGGATCTGCGCTCATCCTTGCATAAGCCCACGTATGCCGAGTGACTGTCCTCAGTGGATAGCTCTGGACTATCTCTTGGGAGACCATGTGGCTTCTCACCAATGATGATAGAGACATTTGAGTATCCAAATAAAGATGAGGATATATGTTACCTCCAGTTTGCCTGCGCATCGTTGTTATCTGAGATTTTATATCGTTTTTTTCTTCTTAGGTAGCAGATGGGGCCAATGCAATTGTGCTGGGGACACTGGGAGACATTTCATCTCCTCTTGCAATTATTGGTGGAAATTGTGCACTGCAGGGTTTTGATCATGAAGGAAATGACCTCTTTTGGACGGTATGAAGAACAAAACATTCTCTTTAGTTCTCTTAAATAGTTTTACTTTTAATGTTCTTTATTTATGGTTTTTTTTTTTTTACCATTGACTAATGAATGAGAAAAAAACAAAATGGAACCACATTTGTAATTCTGTACATTAAAAAAAGGATATGCAAAATTTGAACAACACCTGTTGGTGGTTTATATAATCTCTTTCATGTAGCTAGGATATTCAGATTAAGTGAAAAAATATGACATATTCATGATATTTAATTTTATTTTCAGGTTACTGGAGATAATGTTCATTCCTTGGCTTTGTGTGACTTTGATGGTGATGGGAAGAAAGAGGTATGTGGGGGAGGAGATACTTCTGTGCTGGTTTAGCTGAAAATGTTCCCATGACAGTGATATTAATGTTGAGAGAAGTGTTAGTTTCTCATGGTTGATTTTGGTACTCTTTTGCTTAAATGATGAGCTAATTGGTCTCATTTGTCTTTTTCTTTTCTTCTGAACAATAAATCTCTTCCTTTGTCTAATAAAAAGATCAAGGCCAAGATGTTTTAAAGACACAGGACAGGGAGGGAGAGCAGAATGGTTGATGGGACCACAGTCGTATTTATAACCTTATAAACTGCTTCTGTATATTTGAAACTATATTTTCAATTTTGGCCAACTTTTTCAGGAATTTAAAAGTTTTAGAAATTGGCCCTTAGCCTTTGACATTGTTCTCATGGTTACTCTAGAAGTTAGCTTCTTGAGCATCCAGTGACATGCCATGTCGAGCAATGACTTACCCTCTCTTGTCCGTGGGTACCGGGCTCTGGCATTTGAACCAGGGCTTCCATCTGCAGGCAGAGAGGTGCTAAACCGGGGAGCACTTTGAGGCACTTGCTGGAAGCACATGCTCTGGCGCGATGTGTGACCCACGTGGCCAGACAGAGTCTCTCCCAGCCGTTATGCCATGGCTGATGGGACTCATGACCGCGTTAGAAGGAGCCTCCTGAGCTGTGTGGGAGGCTGGAGCTCTCGGGCAGCAGTAGCGGCATACAAAGTAGTATGCAAGTTTTTGTTTTATTTATGGAAAGTTTTCTGTGTTCATTTCCTGAACTAAATATGCACGATGTTTTTTTTTTTTTTTCTTTTCAGCTTCTTGTTGGATCTGAAGACTTTGATATTCGTGTTTTTAAAGAGGATGAGATCGTGGCAGAAATGACAGAAACGGAGGTATGTGGTGCCACCTCAGACTTATGGTCACCTGGGGCAGGATAGATCAGCACAATCAAACATAACGTCAAATGAGAGCGGTGACATCTTTCTCACAATCCAGACAGTTTTAGGGTAAAAACTGGGGGGATTTAACAGAGCTGTGCTTTACTAAGAAAAAAGCATTTTGAAATTTTTGTATAAGATATATTTTGGAAAGACTGATCAAATAGAGGAAAATTATTGAGCACAAAGCCATTTTTAAAATGAGTTAATACATCGTCGTCGTCGTCATCATCATCATCACAGGCATTTATTGTGCATCTAATATATGCCAGGCACTGTTCTAAGTGCTTTACATGAAGTAACTCATGTAACCCTACAACAACTCTATTAGGAAAGGAATATTATTCCCATTTTACAGATGAGGAAACTGATGTTAAGTTTCTTTGTTAAGTTGCCCATACAGGGTCATGGCTGTTAAGTGACACGGTCAGGATTCGAGCCTTTGTGTCTTGTCCCCTCCTCTTCATCACGTGTATTAAATGAGATCAAATGAAGTGCCTCAGTGAGCTTTTTATGCTTTTTCTCTTCATTCACATTAAATCCTTCTTAGGCATGTCTCTGAAGGTCAACTTAAAATTTTGATGTTAGAGAACTTGGGTAGTTCCTTTGTGATTAGAATTACTTCATGTAATTGAGCCTGATATGTTTCTTAAAGAGTTTAAACTTTATTTTTCAAAGTGATGCCTAAGATTGTTCTTCTCCCTTGCAGTTTTGACATTCTTAGGATATATGCTGCTGGTTTTTCAGGCTTGAGCAACATGGAAACAAAAAATAATTAGGATATTCTGAATTAAGGAAGGAGAAGGGGATAAAGGAGCAGTGACTTGTGAACATTGTAAATGAACAGAAAAAAAAACAGCAGAAGGGAGTTTTAGAGGTCAGAATGGTGGAATTCTGCAAAGTTTAGGCAGAAAAGCTTGGGGGTACTGGCCTCAAAACCACACTTGACGACTTGTCCTCACTTCCCTTCATTTGGAACAGCTATGTGGGAAAGTCAGTCTTTTTCTAACCGCGAAAGGAGACCAAGAAGCAAAAATTGTATGTTAATGTACAGTGTTATCAATGATTTTAACTAATTTACCTTTATCCTATAGTGAGAGCCATAGATTTTTCTTTAGCCCTAGTATACTTTTTATATATTCAGTTATTATAATTGTAAAGTGATAGTTGTGTATAGAGAAGGAATGAAGGGGAGAGTTGATTGCCAAAAGCAGCAGTCTGCAGATGTTGTCGATGCAACAGGTTCTCCTTTATGTGCACGTGCTTACATAACATGTGCTTAACCTGTGTTTTTCTGGAGAGAGGGTCCTTAGCTTTCATTAGATTCTCAAAGAGATTTGCCACCTCCCCTTGCTAGCCTGCGAAAAAGCCAACTTGAGGATTTCCGGTCCCTAGGTGCTGTCCTGCTTTGCCGTTTCCCTTTCATGCACATTGACAGTAAATCTTTTTCCATTTGGTGGGAATCATTCAGATTTTGTTGGATTTTTGTTTATTGTCAATACTAGATATGAGGAGAGTGCATTCTTTGAAAGACCTTTTTTCTAAATTCTAGAAAAGGCCAGGAGAACATGAACTAGAGCTAGGGATCTGAGGTGACTGTTGATCCTCTAGTCCATAAAACAAAGAAACCAGTGAACTAAGGAAGAACTAAGGGACCTTGGGAATCTGGGGCCAAATTTATGAAAATGTGGACTTGATAAGATTGTTCATTTCAGGGCCATTTTTCTGTCCTCTCAGTCTGATTTTGGCCTTGGCTCAAATGTCTTTCCTAGATCAGCAAAATCATCATTCATTTGGCAGTTGAACGTACTGAGAATTGCCAGAAGAATGCCTTGAGTGAAATAATTCTGCAGTCCTACATAGCACTTTGTATTCAGAGTTAAGTGATGTGGGTGGTTTTGTAGAAAAGCTGTAGGCATAGAGGAAATTACATAACTATTCCCTACTTTATACAATTTATTTCTTAATAGCTCTTGTATTAAGGTCAGAATTAGAAAGTAGAGCTGCAGGATCATTGGCGTTATTAAACTTTGGTTTTAACTTTAAAAGGTAATTTCTTTAGTATCAAAATTTTATCTCTTTGCTAGGTTAAATCCCAAAACAGTCCTATAAATATTTCTGTATAATGTATGCATTCTGTATATTTTTACATATATACACAGATCCGTGTGCCTGGGTTTTCACTTTTGGAAGGATTACGTTTATTTCTAAAAAAATGTCTTTTATCTTCAAAAAAAAATTATGTCATAGAAAGAAAAGTATACACATAAAAGATATTTGAAACCAGTGGATTTTATGTCTTTTTAAAATTTAGACTGTAGCATATTATAAGGTAAGGAAATTAGAATAATCATTAAAACATTTTGAGTTAATGTATATAACATCTGTTTTATACTCTAGATCTTGTGTACTCCATTTATTTCCTCCTTAATCTCTCAGTTTTACTGTTTTTTAAAAAAATAATTTACTGAAAATCTGATCTAAAACAGCAGACTCCATGAGTTTATTTAATTCTGATTACACACCTCTGAACAGATGACATAGATCATAGAGAAGAGGCGTTCATTCCCCATTAATGGATTGGAAGTGCATTTAAATTTAATTTTAACACACTTGTAGCAAGGCATGCAATTTTTGAATTAAATTGAGCCTTCGTGAAAAGTTGTTGTGTTTTTATGTGTTATCTTTTGCAGATAATCACCTCTCTCTGCCCCATGTATGGTAGTCGGTTTGGTTATGCCCTTTCCAATGGCACAGTTGGAGTTTACGACAAAACATCCCGATACTGGAGAATTAAAGTTAGTATGATTTCACCTCTGATATTTAGGGATTTTATACTTGTTGAGAGACTTCTGTACTAATTACTAAAATTTCTTTTCAGTCCAAAAATCATGCCATGAGCATTCATGCTTTTGACCTTAATTCTGATGGAGTATGTGAACTGATAACTGGTTGGTCCAATGGGAAGGTAAGTTTCAAAAGCAGAGTTCTGGTATAGTTCAAAGCAATATGTGTCCAGATATGTTGGCTGTATGATTCAGAACGGTGGTGTGAGAGTACAAACTTGCGTTCCTGGGTTGTACTTTCAAATTGAACTTTATAGTCTTTCCACATTTTTTCTTCCTGTTATACTTGTCAACACTATGGAGTGAGTGAATATCTTTTTAGTCTTCTGACCCTGTTTGGGGAATAATCTTCAGAAGATTCTTTCTAAATCTCTTCCTTGAAGGAATGAGAATCCATGCAGTCTGGTCGATCATAGGCATAGACCAATGAAAATAGGAATTTTAATAAGTTAGTAATGAACCGTTTGTATAGCTCTTTCCTAATAAATCTGAAAATTGACTGAAAACCTAGGATTAAAAAGAATAATCATATTATGATATTGTTTTCCCAACTATAACTTCAGAATAAAATCTTTCTTTTTCTTTCTTTCCTTTTTAAACTTTAAATCAGAATTTTCTAGACTTTTGGCAAGTCAGCATTGTCTTGTTAGAAACTGTCTAAATAGCTGCCAGATCTCCATGGATACCATTTGCCCGAGCTTTCTTGTCTGTCAGTGCTGGATTGCCTGGAAATCAGCTAATTCCTATTTTTTCTTTATTTTTGGCCCATACCTTATACCCTTCCTTGGGCATGTGTGAGGAGCAGATTCTAAAAAGTTATTATGTTGGTTCCTGCTCCTTCTCTTCTTTTTGTCTCTGGTATGGGTATTAAGAAATATAAGGACAGACTGTATAGTTGCTTATTAAGAAGCGTGAAAATCTATAAAATGGACCATATTCTGGGGGAATATAAATTATTATGATTGTTTTAAAAATTAGAAGTTATGAGACTTGAGAAGTTATCAAAACTTACCTCCAAATAGGACTCTGGGCTTAGATGTTTTCATAGTTAAACATTTTCAAAATTTTAAGGAATTTCATTATATAATCTGTTCCAGAGCATTAAAAAGGATAAGAAAATTACACAGTTGATTATAAAAGAAGAAAAACTGTTATCTACACCTAATAGAAATAGCCTAGAAAAGGAAAATATATAGACACAACGTAGGTGAACGTAGGTGAAAAAATACTAAATAAAGGCAAGGAGCTGATTAATTCTGTCTTTAGTAGGTCACTTGTTGAGTCAGAGGGCCACCCTCTCCAGGGTAAACCTCCATGTCGGATAAAGTGGAAGAGCAGAATACACAGAAGTGTTAATTTTTAGCCCTGCTTTTTAGTGATCAGAGAACCCTCTTGTTTGCTGAGTATTGTGGCAGTGCAGTGCTGAAGGCCTTTAAGTGGCCAGAAAGAAGCAAGTTCAGTCTGAGTTAGCGGGTTATGTTGATGTGTTAAGACCTTTGGTAAAATACAGGCCGTTACTTCACAGGCTTTAATATCCATAATTTTCAGGCTTACGTGATGATGTTATTAATAGCATGGATACGTGAATGTGATAGCCTCTGGACAAGGAGTAGGAGCTAATAGTAGACTGTGCCCTAAATTATTTTTTCATTGCCAAGTTTGGCCCAGAAGGATGTTTATGAAAGGGCAAACATAATGAGTGGCACTGGTCATGGAGATGATTGCTTTACTAGATTTTCTACAGCTAGACTTTTATTGATAATGCATCTTTTCTTAGGCAAGACATCATCAGTTGAAGCCATTATTCTTCATTATTGTTTTTGAGATGCATTTGTTTCTGTTGAGTTATTTATTTGCCTCTCTTGGGAAGAGGAGATTTACAGAGGCTAGGAGGGCTCGCTAAGGTAGCTCAAGAGTTTTTTATGTGGAGGAGGGACTCTCAAACAGGGTTATTGTAAAGGTTTATATCAGTGGTGGAAGGTCGGCTAGGGTGGCATTTTTCAAACTTTAGATATAACTGTATTTTGTCCATTTATAGACAATAAAGATAAAGTTGTTATATAGAGCTGACATTTTTTATACCTCTCTGTGCCTGGCCCTCTTCTAGGTGCTTTACATGTGTAACGAACCCCTTTAGGCCCCATTCCAACCCTGTGAGGTGTAGGTGCAGGTATTTTTCTCATGTTCTTGTCAACGATCCTCCAATGAGGAGCCAAGCATAGAACGGTCAAGAGACTTGCTTGAGACCCCCTAGACAGTAAATGGCAAAGCTGGAATCAGAACCCGGGCAGTTTGGACTTTTGTACTGTGTTGTGTATGCTATATGTACTGCCTCTCAGCTAACCCATATCTCCCAATGAAATATTATGTAAAGGCCGATATATAAAACAACTTATTTAGAAAGAAGAAAACACACGAGGTTAAGGCTTCTTATGGTCCGGTCATAGGTGCCTCCTCAGAAGCCACAAGGCTCCATGGCGTACTCTTAAAAATCCCCAAACTAAATGACTTTAAAATTTTTGTTTTTTTTAAAAAAAAACTGACATAAGCAATTTTTCAAGTTCTTCTTTCATTTTTAGGTTGATGCTCGAAGTGACCGAACGGGGGAGGTCATCTTTAAAGACAACTTCTCTTCTGCAGTTGCTGGCGTGGTGGAGGGGGACTACCGGATGGACGGCCACGTGCAGTTAATCTGCTGCTCGGTGGACGGGGAAAGTAAATCGGGACGGGGGACATCGGGTTTTGATTTGATTGGGGCACAATACCAGGCAATTCCACTATCATGTTTTTGTATTGATGTGTTTGTATTGTATTGTTCTCTTGTCCTGGTAAGCTCACCTAAGATGAGGAAATGAGAACTTAGGTCTTACCTATACGACCAGGTAACTGATGACTTACAAGTAGTCTTGGCTCTTCTTGGGATGTTCCTTAGTGTGGCGAATGTTTTTTCCTTGTGTTCAGTCCGGGGCTACCTGCCAGGCCCAGCTGAGATGAGAGGGAACCTCATGGACACCAGCGTGGAGCAGGACTTGATCCGAGAGCTGAGTCAGAAGAAACAGAATCTGTTGCTGGAGCTCCGGAACTATGAGGAAAATGCCAAGGTAGGTCCTAGTGTGATGGGGAAATGGAATCCGAAAAGCTGAGAAGGACCAGGGGGACTGGCAGGTGTGCAGGAACAGTGAGATGTGAGTCTCTGCTGTAGCGCAGGCCCCTTCCTCCCCACTGGCAGAAGGGCAGGTTGCATCAGCCTCCTTCTGTCTAGGTCAGAGTTGAGAGCACATGTATCCTTTCATTTTGAGATTCCACTGCCGGGCAGCGAAACTATAGACTTCTTTGCATGAGTGGTCCAGGACCTTTACTGCTGCCCTGTCTGTAGCACCAGACAGTTGGAAGCAACTTAAATGTGGACCAATAGTGGGGAGCTTCAATGGGGGAATATTAAACAGCTCAGAAGAATGCAGTGTGTACACTTGGACTGATAATGGAGGGGTAACAGTGGTATCATTAAGTGAAAAAAGGAGGAACAATATGTATGGATTTCGCTTTTCAAAAACAACATAAAAAGTGACAGCTACTGAAACTCTGCGTGTGTGTGTGTGTGTATGTACACACGTGTGTGTGTACATGTAGGTGCCAAAATGGCCAGAGGATGAACTGGGAAAGGTTTTAATTTGTCCTGTCATGCATAACTGTATTTGAATCTGCTATGCTGAGTGAGTTTTATTTTGTTATTTTAAAAGAACAATATAAAATATATAAAGGGCACGATGGGGTACAGTGCACCCTAAATGCGGAAGGGACGTGGATATTTTCACTTGGGAAAAGCCAGGTAGAGCGGGTGGTGGGGGGACACTAATGAGGAGGGTCTTCTGAATTCCAAAGCATCAGATTAACGTACTAAGATTTTGAACAGTGCGTCTGTTGAAGCACAATAGCTGTATTATTTAAAATTGACGTTAGTTAACAGTTGGGGATGTTTTGCAGGCCGAATCGAGCAGTCCACTGAATGAGGCCGAAGGGCAGCGGGGCATAATCCCAGCCAACACGAAGCTCCACACCGCCCTCTCGGTCAATCTGGGGAACGAGACTCAGGCCGCTCACGCAGAGTTGTGCATTTCTACTTCGAATGGTAAGACGTTATTTGCAGCCGGCATTTGTAGGGACCTGTGCCGTCCTGGAGTGGCTCCTGAACTGCTGTTTTCTCTCCTCCCTGCAGACACCATCATCCGAGCGGTGCTGATTTTTGCAGAGGGCATTTTTCTCGGGGAAAGCCACGTGGTCCACCCCAACATTCACAACCTCTCCAGCTCCATCCGCATCCCAGTTACACCTCCCAAAGATGTCCCTGTGGATCTGCACTTGAAAACCTTCGTGGGTTACAGAAGCAGGTGACCCTTTGCAAGTCACAGTTCATTTCCAGACAGCACTCAGAGGACGATGAGATGTGTAGATGTTTCCATTATGCGAGGGCATCTGTGGGGCCAGGGGAGCCGTCTGATGGCTCCGCCCACCCAGGCGAGGTTTCCCAGGGCCTTTCTATTTCCCTAATTTGAAATCTTTTTTAAAAACAGGGTATGTAAGTTTAAGATGGTTATTTTCTGTTTTTAGTTTAATGATTTCATAATTATAAAAGTTCAGAATATTTAATTGATGGTTTGTCAATTTCTGGTTTTGACCATGAAGACTACAGGGTTGGGATGTATCTTAGGGTTCTATATAACCTCAGCTAGTGAAGAAAAACAGTAGATGTGTGGCAGATAAAAGCCGTTCCACATTCCTTTTGGGGTGTTTAAACCCTTGGCGCATATATGTGTATGTATAGCCTCATATCATCTCTAAATCCCAAACCCCGTTACTGTAGTACTTTAACCCAAGTTTGGGGGATTTTTTTTGTCAGTGAAACCCTTGAATATCAACTTGATGCCCCAGTAGGGACTTTTTTATTGAGGCCTTGCACTTTGAACTAACAGTCTACGCGAAACAGTTCTCTCATGTTCCATTGGTTGGCCACAGCACCCAGTTTCACGTCTTTGAACTGACAAGACAGCTACCCCGATTCTCCATGTATGCGCTGACCAGCCCGGACTCTGCCAGCGAGCCGCTCAGCTATGTCAACTTTGTCATCACCGAAAGGGCCCCGAGAGTGAGCTTCTGCCTTTTTTCTTTCAATGCTTTTGCATTTTAGAATCCTTTGGATGTTATTTCTTAGCAAGGAGGAATTGCATGAACGGGTTATTTGGTAGCTGTCAATATGACATGAAAGAGTTATGTAGCTTGGAGTTGGTTTATATAACCTGTAACAAAAATATTGTTAAATATCTCCTCTCACTTTGGAAAAAAACCCCACTGGATTTACCTGAGCAAGCCTTAGTTACAGGTGAGCTCTTACCAGTTTGTCATGCCTCCCTTTCTCTGTTATGGTCTCTTGTGGTTCCCCTGACCTAGTGTTTCAAGAGGAACCTACATCAAAATGGAAAGAGTAGGACTTTGAGCTGGGCACATTTTGGGGTTCAAATGCTACCTTAACTAATTAAATCCTTCGCTATCTTGGGGAACGCCTCTTACCAATCTGACCCTTGATTTCCTTATCTGTAAGTGAGGGTATTTTACCTCACAGGGGCCCCCAAAGGTTCCTAATTGATGTGACAGCACCTCGTAAAGCCCGAAGGACTGATATCAGTGGGCGCTGCCTGTGGCTGGACTTCAGTATCCTCAGCGAGGCCTTGTGATCATGTAGATTCTCAGGCCCCCGCCTGGCCTGTGGAACCAGAAACTCTGTCAGGGGCCCTTCCAGAGGCCTCCCAGGTGCTTCTAATGTGGGACCCGTGTTACAAACCACCGTGAAGCACCTTTCTTACCAATATAAAACTTATTCTTACCTCATCATGTGGCTGTATCTCTGTCTGTGCTGAGGGAGTGTGCATATTTTCATTTAACACTTTTTAAAGAAATGACTGGAATGGTTTTAAGAAGACTGCACGGTCTAGGGTATGGCCCCAGAAAGGCTGTCGTGGAAACAGGATTAGCATTTTACCTGAATCGTTTCCACATAGCGTATGAGATTATGTCTGAGTTGAAGATGCTGTTGAATTACATGTGCTGTGGGGCCGGACATAATTATGAATGTTACTTAAGGATGTGTGAAGTGGGAAAAGGGTTCGTGGTTAGTGTTTTCTTGGGGATAAAGTATAACTATTTGTTTGTTTACCAAATAACAACATGAGAAAGAAGGATGACTCTGAAGAATGACCGTACTTTAAAAATGGAAGTTCATTGCACTCTCTTCATTTTTAAGGTTGTTATGTGGCTCAACCAGAACTTTCTGTTACCCGAAGACACCAGCATTCAGAATGCTCCATTTCAAGTGTGTTTCACATCCTTACGGAATGGTGGCCAGCTATACATAAAAATAAAACTCAGCGGAGAGGTAACATGTACTGTCATGGGTGTGGATTTCTCACATAGTGTTCATCACCAGTGCCAAGTGAGGCGGGTGACACCAAGGGCAAGGTCGTAAAACCACATTTCAGCTTAGTCTGTTAGGGTTAATCATCTTAGAGCCTGGGGGATAATCTAGTCTCTGCCCCCTCCTCTTCAGTTCTTCCTCATCTAATATGGGAGGGTTAAGAATACAGAAGTGAGGAGAAACATTTTCACTGTTTGAATGATTTCCTTTTTAGTCTACAAGGCTAAAGGGTTGTTTTTCTAGCCTACTGCTGGAAATAACGAGTGTTGTGTGGTTTCCTTGAGGGCTAATGCCTATCGTATTTATCACTACGTATCAATTAATGCTCAGTAGATGTGTTGATTATGGGGAGGTGCAGGTAGCATTTCAGCCAAGTTTGTCTTTACTATCCGAGGGTGCTAAACTTGTCTCTTTTTTCTCTGGGTAGATCACCATAAAAACTGATGATATTGACTTGGCTGGCGATATCATCCAGTCAATGGCATCATTTTTTGCTATTGAAGACCTTCAGGTAGAAGCGGATTTCCCCGCCTACTTTGAGGAATTACGAAAGGTGCTAGTTAAGGTGAGGGCACCTAGTGGAGGCCATCGTGAGAACTTGGTAGGTCTAATGGTGTTTGAAGTGTTTCACAGGAGAGTGATGATCCTACAGCTGTACGTATGTTATATGATAGTCATGATTTAAAGAATTTTTGAAAATTCTTAAAATTGAACTAGTATCAGAGAGTTCACTAGTTAAAGGATTTCTTTTATAAATGGGAATAGTTAGCTCTTGACCACCCTGCTTGCTGTTTGGTTTAGGGGAATACTTTAAAACACTGTATTACATCTCAGTTTCCCTGGCTAACCCTTCATCTTATCTGTTGTATCTACTACGCTCTTTGGTTTAGTGCTTTCCAACAACCCAAATTTAAAAGAAAAATAACGATTGTGATCGGCCCCAAATTATAACAGCATTCCTGCCCCGAACCCCTAAAATATTAATATGTGTGTTGCTAGGGCTCCCGATGCAAAGACGTGGAAAGATCCAAAGGGAATGTCACCTTGAGTGTTAGAGGCAGCAGAGACTACTTATTTCATTGAGGAAGGGTTCAAACAATGCGTAGTTACTTAGGCGCGAGTAAGCAGGAGAAAGAAAAGGGCTTCGGTATAGGGTATATAGGTCTTCCCGGCCTGTCTAGTTTTCAAGAAGTTGGGGAGGCCTTTTTAATTCCTGCGTGTTCTTGGCCTCCAGGTGGATGAGCATCATTCAGTGCATCAGAAGCTCAGTGCCGACATGGCTGAGAATTCTAATCTGATCCGAAGTTTGCTGGTCCGAGCTGAGGATGCTCGTCTGATGAGGGACATGTGAGTATTTACCATGGCTAGGAGGTACAGGGTTAAAACTGTCAGCAATATGAATAGCAACTCTCGTATGCTACCAGTACGAGTGTAAATTGGTATAAGGACTTTGGAATATAACTTGGCATTATCAATAAAGTTGAAAACGTGCATATTCTATGACCCAGCGATTCTCCTGGTTTATGACGTAGAAAAACTTGTGCATATATGAACCAGGATATTCGTACAAGAATATAAAGGCATTGTCCATAAAAATCCCAAAGTGAAAACCATCCAAACTAGCATCAACAGTTTAATGGATAAATTATGATATAACCATATAATGGAATATGACGTGCGATGAGAATGCATTTATCTCTGACATGGAACAACATGGACCAATCTTACAAGCATAATGGAGATCGAAAGAAGACTCAAAAGAATATGTAAAAATTCTTCCATTTATATATAGTTTGGAAATAGACAAAACTAAACTATATCATTTGGGAAGCATACATAGATAAAAATGCAAAGAAGTGCAAGGAAGAGAGTATCACGTGAGATAGTATTTTCTTCTGGAGGACGAGGGACTATTCAGAAAAACTCATTGGCAAGTTTCTGGGGGTGCTGGCAATGTCCTTTTACTTGACCTGGTTAACAAACATTTTTCTGTGAATTTTTCTGAATGTGTTTTACATTTTACAATAAAAAGGTGAAAACAAATATGCACAGGTTTAGCTTCTTGCTTGTTTAGATGCAAAATATATCTTGGCAATAACACATACTGAGGCAGATTGAGTGAAATAGTTAACCAGATAGTTTATGTGTATGTGTGAGAGGCAAGAGTTTGCCCAGGGTGCTGCTTGTGTTTTATTCCTGAAAGGCCCGAATTGGCAAAAATTATAATGTTGTTGCTCAGAAGTCAATGATTTTTAAAAATAATATTGTTAAATTTTAAACACATACAAAAGTTGATTAAATAATATAGTGATTTCCGACATAGCCACCTAGTTTCAATGCTCATCGGCTCATGGCCAGTCTTGTTTCGTCTCTACATTCTCCTGCTTTCTCTTCCAGGCACTTACTGTATTATTTGGAAGCAAATTCCAGACATCATAGAACTTTAGCCACAAGTATTTCAGACAAGTCCTTAAAAAAATATAGTATGAGTACTTTGTTTAGATTTTTTAAAAATTTGTATTATTATTATTATTTTTTTATGTAAACACTTCATTAAATTTTTATGCAGTCAAACTGATCAGTCTTTTTTTTTTAATGCTTCTACATTTCAAGTTCTAGTTAGGAAAGTTTTCTTTACTCCCAGGTTGTAGAGTAATTCACCAATGTTTCCTTTTAGTGCTTGTATGTTTTCTTCTTGTACATTTAAATCTCAGTTCCAGTTAGAGTTTATCCTGGTTTTCAGTATAATTTTTTTTTTTTAAATATGATTATCACATTGTTTCAAACTACTGCTTTAAAGTCCGTTTTTCCACTGATTGAGATGCTGCCTTTATGATACATCTCCACATGCAGTGGGTCTGTTTCTGGATTTTCTGTTCTGTTCTATTGGTCCTTCCTGTCTCTTCCTTTGACAGTACCATTCTTTTCTTTACAGGTGTTTTGTGTGTTTTAGTTATCTGGTATGGCTAGGTACCCCTTCTCCAACCTGTCGCTCTTCATTGTCATGGTTTTCTTGGCTACTCGTGATTATTCTTTCCAGAGAAGTTTGTCATAAATATTTTTTATGATAAGGGTAGGTATTTTTAAATTTATTAACTTGGCAAGAAGTGAAATCATTACAGTGATGTTCATTCAGCCTTACCAGCTAAGAACATGACACGTCATAGTATTTGTTCCAAGTCATGTTTTATGTCTTTCAGAAGTGTTTCATGGTTTTCTTCATGTAGATACTGGACATTTCTTGTTAAATTTAATCCTAGGTATTTTCTTTTTGCAGTTATAAATGGGATCTTTCTTCTACATTTTATTTTCTGTTTTTCTTGTTTGTATGTATGTATGAACATTATTGATTTTTATATGTTGACTTTATAATCTGCTGCTTTACTATCTTGTAGTTT
Organism: Macroglossus sobrinus; assembly: GCA_004027375.1. NCBI lineage: Eukaryota > Metazoa > Chordata > Mammalia > Chiroptera > Pteropodidae > Macroglossus > Macroglossus sobrinus. Next base: position 18,467 of record PVKZ01003500.1, read on the forward strand.
AGTTATTCCAGATGTATACTTATGTCATTTGCAAATTGAGCTAGTTTTACCTCTTACTTTCCAATTCATTTTTTTCTAATTATTTTCTGCAAGGTATAAAAGATTTTTGCTTTTTCTGGACAATTTTATCTATAGGCCCCCTTTTCCCTCTCTCTCTGGCTTTCTTTATTTTTCAAGTCAAAGAGACTTTGCTGGCTTTAGGCATTTAACTGTGCCTGGAGGAAAGTGACCACCAATCTCTAAATTCCTTTTATTCTGAATTATTTATATTTTAATTAGAGGCTCTTGGAGATTGTGTGTGTGTGTGTGTGTGTGTGTGTGTGTGTGTGTGTGTGTACATATATTTTTATTTTCTAAAGTCAAATTAGTTGATACATGATTTATAATATACATGCAGAAAATTAACTCTTTTTAGAAAAGAGTTTGAGAAACATATTGTGTTGTTGCTGCTACAAATCAAGATAGACTATTTTCCTCATCCGTGTACCTCTCTTCATTAGTACTTCTTCTGACTTCTAGTCCCCAGCAATTGCTGATCTGATTTCTCTCCTTATACTTTTACCTTTTGTAAAATGTCATATAAATGGAATTATACGTTATAAGCCCTTTGAGTCTGGCTTTTTTCAGTTACCATAATGCCTTTAGGATTTGTCCATGTTGTTGCATATATCAGTAGTTTGTTCCTTTCTGTTACTGAATAGTATTCCAGTGTATGAATATATCATATTTGTTTATCTGTTCACCAATTAATTGACATTTAAATTTTTTCCAGACTTTGGTGATTGTGAATAAAGCTGCTATGAACATGTGCATACAGGACTTTTACAGACATGTTTTTATGTCTTTGGGTAAATAACTCATAGTGGGATTGCTGGGTTGTATCCTAAGTATATATTTAACTCTGTAAGAAACTGCCCAGTCATTTTCCAGAGTAGCTGTACCACTTGGCATTCCCATCAGCAGTGCTTGAGAGTTCTAGTTGCTCCACATCCTTGCCAGCATTTGGTATTATCAATTTATTTTATTTTGGTTGTTTTTATTGTTGTGTAGTAACATCTCATTGTGGTTTTAAGTTTATGCCTTTGTTTTTAAATCCTTGATAAAATATGAACCCGAATCTGTTAATTGTCTAAAATGTTTTATTAAGAGTAGTTCCATTTTGTCTAATGAATATTAATGAGAAACTTGGAATATAGCTGTCATCTTGCTCACTTTTCTCTACCCTCCAGCACAGTGGGCACTTGATAATTCCTGGCTCTTAAATTTAAACAAATTATGCACCATTAACTGAGGAAGACCACTTGTCTTCCATCTATTTGGAAGAAATAGACTATTTTGATAGAAACTTCTCAGTGTTTTTAAAGCAAACTTTAGCAGTTAACCCTGTTTTAATGATAATACAGCTAAAAATGTGATGTTTTGCTTTTCATATGTTTAAGATGTTTGCAAGTTTTTTAATTTAAGCCTGCCATATTGAGGTACAGTGATGTTAAATGGAAATTAAATGGTTTACACAGGAAAACAATGAAGAATCGCTATATGGAACTCTATGACCTTAATAAGGACTTGCTACATGGATATAAAATTCGCTGTAACAATCACACAGAGTTATTGGGAAACCTCAAAGCAGTAAATCAAGCAATTCAAAGAGCGGGTCGCCTGCGTGGTGAGTCTTCATAGCGCTGTAATTAGCAGTTTTGGGGTGAGAACCATTGAAGATGGTAGTAGTTTCGAGAATTCATATGGGGGCCATATCTATAAAGATAACTTTAATAATCAAGTTGGCATCAGTCACTGGAGTGTCAGTCAGCCTATTGTTTGTCTTTAGTCTTCACATTTAAAAGAGAAAGAAAGCTTTCAGCAACTTTCTTAGATCTTGCTGTATCCTCTAAAGAAAAACCTAGTGGCATGTACCCAAGAGGAAAGCCTTAAATACTTCTATTAGAGAAAAAAAAGGAGACTGAAAATTGAGTTATGTCCAACTCAAAATTTAGGGAAAAAACACAACAACCCCCAAACGATAGAGTAAACCAAAGAAAGCAGAAATTTAGCCAGAGATTTATACCTACAATCTGTTTTGGATCAGTGCTTTTAACCTCCTTTTAGAAATAACCTTTGGTAAGTGGATGTGAGCTTTGATCCTTTTCTATAAAACTGACTTTCGGTTTCTAGGTTTGAGATGGTCTCTAGGTTTGGTATGTAAGAAATTCCCTCACAAAGGTATCTTTTTTTTAGGGAATGGTAAGATAAATTAGTTGAATTTGCACTACTTATAACTCTTTTCTTCCCTACTTTTAAGCTCTTTTAAAACTGGACTTGGAGTTATAATTTCACTTGTAATCGTCTTTTGGGTTGTCCTGATTTGAGGTTTCTCCTCACACAGTCGGAAAACCAAAGACCCAGGTGGTCACTGCTTGTCGGGATGCCATCCGAAGCAACAACATCAACATGCTGTTCAGAGTCATGAAGGTGGGGACGGCGTCGTCGTAGGCGAGGACAGACAGACGGTAATGACGTTCCTAGACAGTGGTTTTCCTTATGACTGTGCTTTATGCCGCACCCTGGGGAACCCAGGGGCTGAGAACGAACACAGCCTTGGTGAGCTGTACAACTGAGAGACAAAGCATTGCCTCTGAAAGGGGTTCTTCATTTTTTATTTCTAAAAAGCAGTGGTACTATTGCCGAACAATCCTAGGTTTACGTGGAGGAAGGTGGATGCTCTTTGAAACGTAGGGCAGCTAAGTCCAGTTTTTCTGTATGTCTGTCAGATTGGTGTATGTCTTTTGTAATCGAATTTGTAATTTTAAAATAGTTTATCTACCTTTTCATTAAAATTTAAAGTTGTTTTACTTTTTGTTGACTGATTTAAAAATCACCACCATATCAGAATTGCATAAACCATTTGTATTATGTGGAGAAAAAGACATGGATATTAAATTAATGTGCCTTCTTTTTAATCACTGACAGGTGTGTGTAAAATTTAAACTAAGGGAAGGTCAGTTCAGTGTGATCTGTCAGTGAGAGTAATGTTAACTGCTGAAACGAATAGACCTCGAAATTCTTAATGACCCATTTATTTCTCATTTATGTAAGGATTTCTCTGTAGTTATTCAGGGGCCCAGATTCCTTTAATTTTACAGCTGTAAAATTAAATTTAATTTTACGGCCTTTCTCAGCCTGAGTTCTCTGGAGAAATAAGCCTCAGGAAAATGATTTGGCTGACTGGTTTCACCTTCACTGCGTACAGTGAGGACCGTATGGCATTGGGGCATCGTTCTCTCGCTTGGAACCCTGTTTGAGAAGGGCTGGCCGAAGGCCTTGCAGTCATTTAGATCCAAGCCAGCAGAAGACGGAAGCTTTTAAAGGCCGCGGTCTGCACACGACACACTGTCGTTTCCACTCACGTTCCGTTTGCCAGCATGGCCACACCTGCTGCAGGGTGGCCAGGCCGTGTTACCTAGTGGTGTGCCCGCAAGGACGAGAAACCCAAGGTTTGTGCCAGTAGCCAGCAATTCCTTCTCTACGAGGTGGAATTCTGCACTGAGGTTGGTGCAGGACTGGTTTAGTGACTAAAACGTTAGCCAGTGTCCACATCTCAGTAGCGCTCATACGCGGTTAAGGGAGAGGAGCTTTTCCCTTGAGGTTACTCAGTTTTGCTGGTTTCTTCCATTTGGCCACTTAGGATTACCTCTTCTATCTCTGAAGTGTGAGCTTTATGGAGCCCTAATTTTAGTGCGATTATACCCCATACTACCTCTGTTTTGCAGTTTCAGCCTATAAGCTCAAAAGACATCCACATCTACTGTGTTATTATCAGTAATCTCGAAGTAGTGGAGAATGTTCTATCTGCCTCAAAGATGAGGAAGCTGAAGTGATTAATCACTTAGCAAAACTCCAGTCCCACTGTTGAGTCCTTTTCTAAAGTTTTAACGAGTCTGACAGACCTTTTGAGATTAAAATCTCTGGTTGGCGCTGGTTTTAAATTGTATGGCACTTTTCATTTTTAGGGACCCTAACAGAATAATTTCATCAAAGGTCATTCTGTGGTTCTTCAGCCAAAAATCTTCCTTCTTACACCTAAAATAATTCAAGGGGAAGGCTTGAGGGGGTCATCTGCAGCAAGATATTTTTAAATACTCTTGATTTTTAGGTTCAAATAGGTTATTTTCACATTAAGTTGATCTTCTTGATATTAGTACCTCTGAGCTCAGAGAGGCAGAGTATTGCCTACGGGGTCCCGCAGCTTGGTCAGCCACGGCACAGAGGCTGGAAATGGCATCGTCGTGGCCCTTGCTGCTGGTCCCGACTGCTCCCCAGTGAGAGAGCAGACTGGACGAGATGGAAATGTTCGTGAAACATTCAATCCCCTATTTTCCTCCTTTGAGAAGTCACCATACCATATTCAGCTGAGATGAAAAAAACTGGTTATGTTTCTTTTCTATTTTGTTGTCTATTTTTCCATCCTTATAGAATCTAAATGCCTTCTAGAAGCTGCAATTTAAGCTCTTACTTTGTGCTGAATTCTGTTGAAGCTTTAAAGTGAACACTCAAGCTTCCTTTAAAAGCTAATCTTGAGGATTCCAGTATCTAGGAGAAAGCTTTTCACTCATTTTTCGAGCACCCCCTTTAAAAAGTCACCACCGTCAGGTACTCAGAATTTTAAGAGAGTGGTTTTTATTATTTCCCACCATGTCTGCCTATCCAAATACATCAAGGCTCAATGAATGCTTTCTCCTTCGGAGACCTTTCCTCACCCATTCTATTCTTCATCCCTCATTCCATCCCGTGTTTATTTAAATGTTAATATCCTATTAAGTGAGAACAGGGGCTGCATCTTAATCAGCTTTATCCTTCCCGTGGCGCTAAGCGAACGCCTTCAGCACAGAGAAGCATCTGCTGCTCCCCATGGATTGTCCTTAGTCGGCCTGTCAGTAGCTTCGGAAATCAAAAACTAGAAACTTTATAACTATTATGCAACTCTAGAAGTGCTTTACAAGAATGATTTTCAACATTATTAAAGTTTCACATTTTATAATTAGCAGTTACAAATCTGTCAATGCAGCGTCCTGTGATCATAAAACTAAATTATCTTCCAATTTTACTTTGAAGTACAAGATGACACCCATTGCAGCCTGGTGTTTTGCATTTTGCCTCTTTCCCATCTGGCCCCTGCCCACACTATATGCTCTAGCTCCTGTGTTATCATTTGTATGGTACAGAAATCTTGTCCTAAAATGATGCCACGTGGACAGTTCCTAAGTAGTTTTCAAAACTGTCTGTGTGGACTGATTTTGCATCAGAGATGGAATCATCTGCTTTTGCAGGATTGTCCAGTTCACGAAGGCTGGAGGGCCTGCCTCTGGTGTCACTCCGCATATATCAAGGGCCCTTTTAACAGGGTTTATATTTCCTCCGTGTCATAAGTGGTAAGTATATAATGGTGTTGAAGAGATATTGCAGCCCACAACTTCTTGTTGGAAAATTACCGACCTGGGGGAGAGAGAGAGCCCAAGCGTTGCTGTGTCTTGGTGTTCTGAGGACCAAACCGCCATGTTCGGTGGCGTCCAAGAGATCAGTGAGCAGTATAAAAGCCAGGTTCAAAACTGAACACTCCCTTTCTCCCCTAGGCTTCGTTAACCACATCTTTAAAAGGAGGGATTGAAGTTAGATTATTTATAGGGTTCATCCTCAAAAATTTAATTTTTCTTCCTCTTAACAGAAATGCTAATATGCTCTCAAAATAACTTCATGAGTTTTCTTAATTTCCATCATGGATAACATATACAGGGGATCTGAGCATACACAATCCATAGTAAGTGCCGAAGCAGTCTCTGTCAGGCTGCGCTCTCCGATGCTGGAACTCGAAGTGCAAAGAAAGAAAGGGTAAAGTTGGGAAGAACAAGAACGAGCTAGAACCCACAGGCATGAGCTGGAGCCCATGAGCACATGTTAAAATTTGTATCAGTTTTTACCTCTGACCTTGATGGTGTGGGCACCCTGCAGAAGCAGACCCTTCACCGGAGAAGCTGAAGGAAGATCCAGAGGAAGGCACAACAGTCGCAGGCTCAGTTGCTGACTGACACTGCCGAGGTGAGCCTGTAGCTAGGTGAAAACGTGAGTGAGGCGTCAAGTGGCTGCTGCTTCATTCCGGCCCTCCAAATTTTGCATAAGAATTTGTGGCTCACTCTAACTTGAAATGTAGGGAAGGAAATTCTGGGAAATGTAGCTCAATCTAGCCAAGGCGATACCTCCTTACAAAGCACCACAGTGGTTTTCACAGATGGTGGGGTTCCTGGTGATCATTACTTGCTATTTTTATCTGTTGTTTTAATTCTTCACAAGGAACTAAGAGGTGCTGCCGCAGATGATGTAACTGCAGCCACAGCGGAGTCTGGCTGTCCGGGACTCTCCCCTCGGACACTGAAGTCCTTTTCTGTAGTGTATAGAGGATTCTGTGCTGAAAGCCCATAAACACATCGAGATTAAGGAGAAACGAATAAGCACATTTTAACACTTGCCTCGTGTGCTAAGATTTAGAGTCCGCCCTCCAGAATTGGAAACGTTGGGTGTCCTCTTAGATATTACCTAGAGCCATGAGTCTCAAACTGTTTCCCGCACACCTGATGGTTTCACCTGCCCAGCATCTTCACTGGGCCTTCCTGGGGTTATGCCACTGACAGGGTATCAACCTCAACCCCTCTCTCCCTCATGAAAACATCAGAAAGTAAGTGAATGAATGTAATAGGATGAGATAAAAGAAATACCTAGAATGAGTTCTGTTATCTTCCCACACCCACACGGTAATGGGCCGTTTCACGTGCACACAATTTGGGAGACCACGATTTTTAAACCGAAGCGTACTGACACATGAGTGGGATTACACCTGCTTGTTATACTAATGGTTTAAATTTCAAAGCTTGTCTTAAGTTCCTTTAAAAATTTGTGTTTTATTAATACTGAATATTCGTACATGTGTAAAATTTATAAACATCCATCCATATAATGGGCACACATGCTGAAACATTTTCTGACTGGGGTGCAAAATCAAAAACCGTTAACCTAAAAGAAAGTGAAAATTATTTTCTTCATTTAAATACAAACTTTAGAAAAGAGTTCATACAGTTTTAGGAGATAAAAGAAGAGCCCAATGCTATTCTTATCAATTAGTAAAACCCAGAATAAAAGCTACTGCAATGGCTAGTAATAAATAAATATCAAAAAAAGCAATAAGGATACAGTATTGGATTAAAATGAGAATAGCATCTTTCAACTGAAGATGCAGTGACACCTAGACCCACCCATCCACACCCACATTTAGGTAGCAGTAGTTATTATAAAACCCCAAAACAGATCAAGGAAAATGGAATTAACGAATGGACAGCTTTTTGACATTTTGATGTGGCTTTTTAGCATGTGGTCTCTTAAAAAAAGGCAGCTAGTTTTACAGTTGACCCTGCAGTATTTAGAAAAATGAAAGCTGTGAGTGAGGCTGGACCATTGAGTTCCACAAAGGACCACGACTCCGGGATGGAAAAGCAGGGGAAGCCTGGGAATGACCACAGCACGGCACAAGCTGCCTATCTATCTTCTTCACTGGCCAGCCATCTCTTGAGGCCGTGATGGTTCAGGCCAGGCCTTTTCCAAGGGAGGAACACTGCACCTCCTCTAAGTCTGCACTGCCCTGGGGGAGTCACAGTGGAACAAAGCCAGAGGCAGTGGAAGGAAATGTAATGGGCCTGGCACAAACAGGATGTAAGGCTGGGTGATTTGCTGAACCAGTGTGTTAGGAAGGATAGAATCTGCCATCATTTATGAGTATTAAAACAATGGAAAATGGATGATTTTATGCTAGGTGAAATGAGCCAGTCACAAAAGTACAAATATTGTAGTAGTCCTCTTCATGTGAGGAATATGAGAAGTCAGAGACAGCAGTAGAATGGAGGTGGGCAGAGGCTGGGCAAGGAGGAGTGTGAGTTACTGTTTAAGGGGCACAGAGTTTCAGTTTGGAAAGATGAAGTTCCCGAGGCGGGTGGTGGTGAGGGATGCACGACAGTGTGAATACTTAATGCCACTGAACCACACACAAAAATGGTTAAAATGGTAACTTTTATGTCATGTATATTTTACCATAAAACAAATTTTTGTGGATCACCGAAGAAATCAACAGGGACAAAGAAAAGCTCAACATTAAAGAAAAAAACTTTTTTTCAGTCAAGAGATAAAAGTACACATCATTAAGCTCAAAGTCTAGATTGAGGACAATCACTGTGAGTCCTGCTAAAGGACAACCACACACAGTTTTAAGAACAACGTCAGACAGGTCCCCTTGTAGCTCTTTCAGACTTTCCAGTACTGATGAAGGGTCTCCTTTCAGCGTTGTCCAGCCCTGTCATTCATAATAGACGAATGAAAAGTCCCAGAAGCCTGTTCTGTTTGGGAAAGTTTTCTTTTGTTCTAGGCTTCGGTGGTTAATATGCTTGACAAATTTAAGAGTCTCTCTATCTCTGTAGACCAATGCCAAAGAATTGTTTTCTGGATTCACTGTTAGCAGCTGAAACAGGCAAATACAATGGCACGTTAGAACCCAGCTTATTCTCTTTTCTTCAATGACTCACCACTGAACAGATGGGATCCCTAACAAGTACTTAAGACTGGGGATGGGGGAGTAGGAAAGATCCTTTAGTAGGAAGAGCTACTGCTCTGGATGGCAAGACATTTCCAACAAGCCCCATTCCAATAAATACTCAGAATGAAAGGTTTCATTTAATGCATGTATTCCTTGCTACATTGGAAAATTAATGGAAATGTACCGTGCGGCTTTTTTTTGGAATTTCTCAGGGTAGAATAAGTGCTTAGTGATTATCCTTTAGCATCCTTATTCCATGCTGGGTACTTTCTGGTAGAAATAAGACCACTGCCAGGCAGAGCAACATGGATTTATCAGTTAAGGACACTGGTAGAAGGCCATAAAATTGGGTTTTTGAAGACTGGAAGCATCCTCAAGAACCAAAAAGATGGTTTGCTATCAGGAGCAATTTACCTCTTCATCTTCACCTTTGGCGATGTAGGAAGTAAAGCCACCGTATTCTGGCTCCCAGCCTTACGAAAGGGAAATAAATGATATTCAGAAGCTCTCAATGCACGAGTTGCACCATCTGCCTAAATCACTGATCTTGGGCTGCTTACCACTGGGGGATCTGAGACCTCAGTAGTAACTGACTCTGTGACTTATAAGCCCGACTTTACCATTCAAGCAACACTGAATAAACTGAAAACTAAAAATTAATTACATAAAAGCTATAGATCAGGGAGGGAGGTGCTCTGGGAAATAATGGTTCAGTCCATCTCCTACACCCTAATCCTACTTTGAGTTGGGAGAATGAAATTCATGACCCCTAGAGTCCCTTCCAACACTGAGCTCTTATGATCTGGGATCCTGGCCAAGCCAGATGCTTCTGAATTGGTTCAGCTGGAGAGGGGCGCCCAGGAGAGGCTGCCCTCCTTAAGGAAACACTGCTTTCCGTCCTCCCTCTTACCTTCACAGCCACAGTAAAGGAGTAAGTCCAGGGCAAATTCGGTCTTGCTGTTGTCATGGATTAAAGTGTAGTGACCAGTCTTCCAATGTCTTAGTTCCCCTTGACATGTGGGAACACTTGATTCTAAGAAGAAACAATAGAAGGCCAGAAAAATATTAAACTCACCTTGATGCCAGTGCTAGATTACACGGGAATGAAAATTAGGAATGATACAGTAGTAATGGGAAGTCATTCTCATAAACCTCAGCTGACCTGTTCCACCAAATGAGCCTTACAATGACTGTCAGAAATTACCAGGTGTGACTATTTGGGGGGAAAAAAGTTGACTTTCTAGTTCTGTCTTTACCATTGATTTCAGATGGAGTAGATACTTAGCTGCCAAAAATAAATTAAAACATGAATATTACCATTTTTAATAGACTTTTTGGAGTGATTTTAGGTTTACAGAAAAATTTCCTAGAAAGTACAGTTTCCATACTCCTGTCCCCAGTTTCCTCTGTTATTAACGTCTTGTCTTAGTGTGGTACATTTGTTACAAGTGACGAATCAATATTGATACATTATTATTAACCAAAGTCCATAGTTTACATTAGAGTTCACTCTTTCTGTTGTACATTCTGTGGTTTTTGACAAATGCATGATGTCATGCGTCCATCATTACCGTATCATACAGAACAGTTTCACTGCCATAAAACCACCCTGTGCTCCACCTATCCACCCATCTTTCCCTCCTAACCCCTTCCAACCACAGATCTTTTTCCTCTCTAGTTTTGCACTTTCCTGAATGTTGTGTAGTTGGAATCCTACATTATGTAGCCTTTTCAGACTGGTTTCTTTTACTCAGTTATTCACATTTCATGTTCATCCATGTCTTTTCATGGATTGACAGCTCATTTGTTTTTAACTTTATCCCATTCTGGTTGGAGAAAATACTTTGTATTTTCTTTAAAATTTTCTATCTTTAAAAATCTATTGAGACATAATTTGTGGCCGAACATGTGATCTATCCTGGAAAACGTCCCATATGCACTTGAGAAGAATGTGTATGCTGTTGTTGAGTAGAGTGTTCTGTATGCATCTGTTACACTTAGTTTATTGTGTTAAGTTACATTATTAGATTCAAATATCCAATTTTCAGTAACAACAAAAAAATCACAAGGCATACAAAGAAACAGTAAAGTTTGGCCCATTCAAAGGGAAAAAGTCAATACAAACTGTCCCTGAAAAAGACCTGATGGCAGATATACTAGAAAAAGACTTTAAAAACAATTGTTTCCAGGATGCTCAAAGAACTAAAAAAAAATGTGAAAAAAGTCAAAGAAACTATGTATGAACAAAATGGAAATATCAATTAAAAAACAGGGATTTATAAATAAATCAAAAAGAAATTCTGAAGCTGAAAAATACAAAAAGTGAAATGAAAAAAAATTAGAGCAATTCAAAGTCAGATTTGAATAGAAAGAAGAAAAATCTGCAAAATTATCAGGATTGAAGAACACAAAGAAAAAATACGAGAAAAAAGTGAGTAGAGCCTAAGAGACCTGTGGGACACCATCAAATGGACCAATATACACATTGTGGGAGTCCCAGAAGGGAAAGAGAGAAAGGGGCAGAGAGACTCTTTAAAGCAATAATGGCTAAAAATTCCCCAAATTTGATGACAAAGACATGATATAAACATCCAAGAAGCTAAATGAATTCCAAGCAGGATGAAATGAAAAGACACTCACGCCAAGATACATTATAATCAAACTTTCGAAAAACAGAATCCTGAAAGCAGCAAGAGAGAAGCTTATTTCTCAACAGAAACTTTGGAGACCAGAAGGCAGTGGGCTTGTATGTGCAAATGCTAAAAGAAAAAACAGTGAAATAGTGTCAACCAAGAATGCTATATCTGGCAAAACTGTCCTCAAGAGTGAGGGGAAAATTAAGACATTCCTAGATAAAAGCAGAGGAGTTTGTTACCTATATACGTGTAGATATGCATATGCTTAAATGGCAAAAAGGAGTGGAAGGATATATTTCAAATGTTAATAGTGGCCACCTGTAGGTGATTATTTTCTTTTTACTTATTTGTTTACTCAACATCCTGAAATTCACATGTTATTTTTACACATATTTTTTTAAAAACAAAAACTTAACATTGTCAGGTGCAAGGGTTCTGGGTATCTTACCGAATGTCCCCTTGGTACGCCGACATTAACACTATACGTGCCTCAGTAACTGTATTGCTTTTACTTTAAAAAGCTTTATAGCTTTTATGATGGTAAACTTTGTGAACCGTGGCTTTTCTCATTTACACGTGTATTCCTCACTCAGCTCTGACCCAAAGCCTTGCATACAGTAGATGCTTAATAACAGAATAAAGCATCTCTTGGTTGCGTGCATATAGTTTCTTCCAAGTTGCAGGTTCACATAAAGACAAAACCAAAGAGGAACAGAAGTGGTCAAATACTTTTTTAAAAAAGCCCCCCAGGCCCCACTGATCTTCACCCGATTCTTTATAGGGCCTAGGTACAGATGCCAGTGTCAGTTATCAAGGAAAACCAACCTTTTAAAGAAAAGGCTGTCTTATGGGTTGAATAGCACAGAAAGCCACCTGGGTCTGGTTTTTCTGAATATCTGGGGTGACCAAAGTGACAGGTCAGTCAGTTTGGGAGACTACAGAATCTGAGTTATATTGCTTGTGGTTAGCATCTCACACTGCTGGTTTTATTTCCATGGGTATGCACCTCCCTTAGCTTTGCTCTTCTAACTGCATAGGGTCCTTCTCAAGAAATCCGAGTGGAGGCAGAGGATGATAAAACTGAGAGGAATTGGGCAGCAGATTTTCTCATCTGATTTAGCAGGTGCTGGAACACTTAGGTTGAACTTGTAGTTGCTCAGTTAACGGTGCCAATGTTTCTTCAGAAATATTACCTCTTAAATTTTCTGTATTTTTCTCTTTTCCATCTTGTTTGTAGATAATTAAACTTTCTCTACTTTGAATAATTTCCTTCTCTCTATTTGTCCAAATTCAAGCAAGTGTTTCTCCGTCTGTTTTTGCTCCTTAGCAGAATTAACCTGCTCACTTTCCTCTCCTTTATGCTCTCATGTTTTAATTTTAGGCAAAGCTAGTCATTTTTCTCTCTACCGTTTGTACTATTGCTAGCCTAATAAAATATACCAGCTGTTACTCCAAACTGGAATGCTCTTCCTGCAGATCTTTCTTGCCATTCAGATCTGAGCTCAGATGACAACCACGCAGACAGGCTTTTCCTCATTGCCCGTTTACCTAGAGGCCACACAGTCACTAGGTCACTCCTGAGCACATACCGTATTAAAAGTATCTGCACAGCATTTATCATTATTGACGTTTTCTAGTTGGTGTATACATTTAATCTCTGTCCTCTCCTATTAGAATGTAAGCCTGAAGAGAGCAGAGACCTTGTCTGTCTAGTTCTCCAGCTCCTGAAACAGGACTAGCATACAGCAGAAGCTCAAGAAATATTTGTTGAATGAATGAGTGAATGGTGAATGCTTAATGGAAAATAAGGACGAGTCGTAACAAAGCTTACCTTTCTTGGCTTCGTTTTCCCCTGGCTCTGGGTCTGTCTGTTCACTGCTCTGTTGGCTGTTGTTACTGACGGCCGCCTGAGTCTTCTCTGGCTCAGAGGAGCTACAGCTAGTCCCTTCTTCAGTGCCATCGGGAGCAGAGGCTGCTTCCTCCTCTTTTGTGTCCTCAATTTCATCTTCTGAAGGAGCCAAAAAGTGAAGTTCCAGGCCTGTGAAGTTGGACAGCAGCAAGAACAGAGCCTCGGAGCGAAATAGCGCCATGCAGTCCTTCAGTATGTTGGGAAGCGTGCTCTCCTCAGCTTTCTCATAAAACCTGAAGGGCAGCCATGTCAGTTGTTCATCAGAGCCACAGATGTGAAATTACTCATGGACTAAAAGCTGATCATTAGCTTTGTACCTCTCTCCCTACAGCTTGGCATAGCTTCCTAAATAAAGCACACACCATGACAAGGGTGCGATTTTATTAGGGCGTGCTGTTGGGCGTCCCTGAGTACCCAATGTCACCAGGGCAAATGTCCTATTATCGAAGGTGAGCCTTGCAGACAAATAGGCAAGTGCCAAATGCAGAGACTAATGTCTTAGATGATGGGGGCTACCTTTTGTTAGGGGGCCCTCGGCTGTTCCATTTCACATCTCCTTTTTCCAAAGCCTCACAGACCTCTGCAAACTTCTCAGGCTGGAAAATAGGCACATAAAGAAGCAGTTAGCAAATCTCCCTGTGGTCCCACATTGGTGTTCTAGGTGTAGCAGACTCCCAGAGTCATTGTGGCGGATTCCTAAAGGGGTCAGTTAACTTTCACCCCCTTCACACAAGATTCCACAGTTTTGATAACGGTGAAGCCAGAGAGAGACCGGATAAATTGTCAGCATGCTTTAGCCAAGAGACTGGAGTGTCATTTTGGGCCCTTTCTTTAAGCAATTGTTTAGTTTATGTCAAATTGCTCAACCTCTAAAATATAGACTCTTTAATTCATAAGATGTAAGGGAAGAAATTAAACTCCATTAACACTCAATGTTATTACAATCAAAATTTCTGTATAACAACACAAGATTCTCTAGGCCTCAGCTCATTCCCTTTATTCAGTCAGCATTCTAAATTTAAAAGTCAAGTACGGTACAGAAGCTATTAACCTACTGAAATATTCTCACAGGAGGCTTTATATGTACTTGTTTAATGCAGTTTCCCAAGGAGTTTTCTAAAAACAGTAGTCCTATCAGCTTTAAGTAAGAAAAAGGACCCCAAAGCATGGTTTAGGTAAGCTGAATTAAACAAGTTTATTTACCAGACTACTACTCAACTTTCTTAATATGTTAATATCAGTTATAAAATTCCAACATAGAGAGACAGTATGTACTGTCTCTCAACCTTTTTTTCATGGAGGGACAGCTCTTGGGACTGTGACCCCATGGGACCCAAGGCCAACTGTGAAGCACATCAGGACACATGCTCTCATTCTGCCTCACAGCTACTCTTCAAGGTAGCCCCTGGGCAAGGCAGGTATTATCCCAATGTGACTGGTGAAACAAAAGCTCAGAGAGATTTCGTGTTTCGCTTAGGTTAGTAAAATCATAGAGCTGAGATATGAATATAAGGTCTCTGCCTTCTGATCTAATTGTCTCTCCACTATAATGGGCTGCCTCATCGCTCAAACATTCATTAACAGGTGTTGATCAATCAGTAATCTGTCACTAAAATATCTATACAACTCCCCCTCAGTGTAGAAGCTTCTGTGTGTGTACCATTAAGGTTCAAGAGAACTGCAGAATACCCAAAGGACTCTTAGCCCACTAAGCATACAAGTGATACCAATGTTAGCTATTACCATCACTTCTATATTTTATTTGAAGGAGAGAAAGACATAAATATTCTCACTGGGAATAAAACAAAAAACAATAAAAACTCTGTTGGTGATGCCTATTTGCCCATGTAAGAAGCAAGACCACATGCCAAGCAAGATGTGTACTGGACGGGATGTGCTGACCTACCTTAAGGAACTCCTTTAAGAGAATTTCAGACCTTTCTTCAAACTCTTCTTGAATCTGAATTTGGTACTCCATGTCCAGATAAGTAGGGTTGATCCAGTCATATAAAATTTCATGCTTTCAAAGAAGCAGCAGATGCAACAGGTGAGTTAGTAATTCCTATTGCTTGTTCTTACATCATTTCACACTAGTAAAATATATGCAAATCCCTGCTTTATAACTGTCTCCCCATTAAACATAAAGTACTGAAAAACTCAGCTTGAGAAAGACACTATCAAAAGTTTATCCAGGAAAAGTGGAAGGGTGAGCTCAAAATCCAGTTTCATTATCAGGAATAACCAGTTTTAAAACCAGGAAAACAAATGCTATGCTAAAGCTGCTAAGAAAACAATGCCAGCAACAGGAATTTATCCTTACATCTTGCGGGACGTGAGGGCTCCGAGGTATGAGAGGTTCAAAGTAGGTGGGAGGCCTGGTCAGCGAAGGACCATGAAACCAGCCACTTATAGACAAACGCGACTTTTCTTCAGACAGGACTTCAGACACCTGAAAGCACAAGACAGTGGCACATCAACACGAGGAACGAGGCCGAAGATCACCAGCCAAGGCACACTTGCAGAATCCTTCAAGCGAGGTGTGAAAACAACCTGGCCAGGTAAGTCCAACAGGAAGCTGTCACATTTAGAGAATGAGTGACTCAAAAGCACGGTCCTTAGTACTCTATGTATTTGTGGCTCACAATCTTTACCTGGTGAAAGGATACTGGAGACACTTCAAAGAAAACCAGTGTGTTCCACGAAGGGATAAGAGACTTGACAATCTGCTTCGGCTGAAAGTGTTCTATGCCGGGAGAGAAGAGACCCATAAATGTGATATCATCGTCATTAACCACTTCCATCCAGGCCACCTCGTTTCACCATGACAATACTCAAATTCCTAAAGGTATCTACATACACCCTTCAGATCCCAAAATACCATCCCCTTCCATCTGTTTAAGTCATACTTGCTAGTTCTGCCAGGTGACATCTGTTCTTCGTGACACCACCCATCTATTACTGATGAAGGCTAAGAGTTTCCTAAAGTCAACCTCTGGTGTCAGTCATTAAAATAAAAAAACTCCAACTTCCTGCCAAACAGACCTGTTCTAGCAGAGGCATGGCCCCAGGCAGCTTTACATGCTCTCCATCCTTCCATGGTCCTACTCAGAAGTCAGGTCTGACTACTGCTCATCTTAAACCAACTAACTTACCCCCGGAGTCACGGCTACGTCTAGTACAACTTAGATGGTTGTCAGGGCTGGCTGTGACTGACTCCTCACGTTGCAGTCCCTGTAATCAGTGGCTTCCATCTCCTTTGAGGAGCACACACGTGGTGCGTAAGAGTTTAGAAGTGGCTGTGTGTGGAAGAGCACACATCTGTCTTACCATCAACACTGAACAGGTCCAGGGTGCCCCCCAAGCTCCTGTCCCAGGGAGGAACCAGGTACAGGATGAAGGCGATCCGGCGCCCTTCCAGCTCGTCGTCGTGGCAGAGCAGGGCATCTGCAACATGTTAACGCACACCTTAACACCCCTGCGCAGACGACGGGCAGCTGATACAACCCTGCACTTATTACCTGTCCACCTGACAGTCATCTGCAGTATCAGCTCCTCCAGCGCTCATATGACACTTATTTCTCCTCTTTCATAATTATAGAAATAAAACTCCCTATTGAAAACTAAAAACACCAAAGAACACATATGTAGTAAGACCTACAGATAATCACTAACAATATTTTTAACATATATTTTTCTAATATTTTTCCTACAGACATATTTTTGCTTTTGAAAAAAATGGTATCCTACAGTGGTGGTTTTGTGGCCTTTTTTTTTTATTATGTGGCAAATGACTTTCCATATGAATATACACACTTGTCATCTCTTTTAATGGCTATAAAGTTATCCTACCATATAAAGAATTAGCTCCTTACCTCCTTTAATCCATCTTTTATTTGCTGTTTCCATTTCTTGTCTATTAAGAAAGAATGCTTTAATGACCATCACTGCACATAGATCTTTTTGTACTCATTCTCCTTAATTTCTTGAGTAAGTTTCTAAGAGCCATTAGGTGGGGCTGAGCAAGGCAGGCAGCCATGCAGGGTGGGAGAAGGAGGGAACGCTGTGGTGAACTGAGGTCATTCCCACAGCACAGACTGTTTCGATAAATAAATAGACTGAAGATAATGGAAGCCAAGTTTCTCACTATTGAGGAACGAAATTACAAATAAAAGGGGAAATCTAGAATGAACCCTATAATATTGAATTGGAACTGGAGGAATCAATATAAATTCAGTTTCCTATATCTATCTATCTATCTATCTATCTATCTATCTATCTATCTATACACCTATGTGTATATATAGATACATACATATATTTACACAGATATTTAAAGTACAGATATAGAAATACATACAGATGTAAATACTTGTGTATACATAGATGTGGCATGTACACACATACATATATTTGCTACCTTCTTCCTCTGAAAGGGTCTGGGAGCAGTGACACCTAATAGTAAAAACACCTAGAGTCCAGATCTTGATATTTTAGTAGTATTCTTCACTAAAAGGAACCAGGGTTCTTTGGAAGAATGGCCAACTCTAGGTCTACAGCATGAGAAATGTGAGGAAAGTCTGGAAAATCTTGTTTTGCCATAAAGTAAAATATATTAAGAAGGATGGGGATGTATCAAAAGGACACAGTAGTCAGTTTAAAGGGGCTCCCCTTGGTAAAACTGAGGACAATATGAGCACCAGTATAATGATAATAACTGATAATAGCCCATTACATAAATAGTAATCCATAAATCCACACTGATACAAATGAATGAATAAATAAGGAGAGGAAAGAGTTGTTTTTACAGTAGAATGACAACTAAAAAATGTTAAAGAAATGATTTTACTGTAAGAATAACCATCTGGCAACATTCATAGTAATAATTTAGCAAGAAATAATCAGTGGATGCTAAAACAAATGAATCGAAGTCTGAGGAGAAATGGGAAATTTACATAAAGTATCTTCCCACAAAATACTTACTAACTTACAGAGAGAAAAAGAACAATTTACAGTAGAAAAACGTGATATCAGCAGCCACTTTACTGAAGTGATCAAAGTTATCATCACTAGTAATATGACAAACAGAAACCGTGTTATCACTTGATATGGTGCAGCAGAAAGAACACATCAGTCTATAATATTCCTGCCCAAAATGCATGACCTGAATCTAATCATGAGGAAGCACTAGAAAAACCCAAATCGAGGGAAGTTTTACAAAATGACTCAGCTGTCTGGACATGTCCAGACGCATCAGGAAACAAGGAGAGACGGAGGAACTGTTCGAGACTTAGGGAGACTAAAGAGACGTGCAGTCCTGGACTGGGTCCTTATCACGTAGGAGGATGTCCTTGTAGGAATTACTGAAGTTATTCAGGGGACATGGAGCATCAGAATGGTAAGCTACTTTCAAGTGAAATAGAAAAGGAAAATTACTTGTACTATGCCTGCCACTTTTCTCTGAGTTTGAAATGACTTCAAATTGAAAAGAAAAAAATAAAGTGAAAAAAAGGGCACATGCTATGACTCTTCGTGTGTATCACTGTTATCCTTGAAAAGCTGTTACCAAGTTAAACTTCTCCAGGACAAGAGTTAAACCCCAAACAAAACAAAACACTTTTTTGTCCTGGTGAAAAACCAAACATGGTTTCAAAAAGACATTTAGATGCGCAGAAAGGGAACTCGAAGGGTGTACCCCACACTAGTGACAATGGATACCTCTGAAGAGAAAGGGGGGGATACAAGGAGAAATTGAAGAAAATGATCAAGGTTTACACTGTATATATCTGTATTATTTGAATACTTTTTCCTTAAGAGTGTATTAACTTATTACCTTCAAATTTAAAAAAGGAAAGAGAAAAATGACCTTGAGGGACACATTTGTTCCTGAAGAAGTCTAAGAGGAGAGGTTATAATACCACCTCTGAATTTCCTGCCACTGTATGGAGAGTTGGTGTGTAAGTGCATTAACAGCATTTTTCTGAAATTATGGGCAACAGCTTTCATGGTATTCCCAAAGAGGACCACTGCATTATACCTGCTAACACGACGGTTATGGCTACATGTGGGCTGGGTCAGAGTGTGCTTGTTATGAAGATCGTAATGCTACGCAGGCACGCGAAGTGTCAGGATTTTGAGACCCTGACACTATCCGCCACTGTTTAAAGTGTTTAAATCTTACAGACATCAGGGCTTTATCTTTCTTACCTGAAAATTCATATTTAGCACAGGACATGTCAATGGTGGATTCCAGGTCAATCTTGGAAACATCAGAAAGCCAAGTCCGGAAATCTTCAAACAGAATTTTCCTAGAAATGTAAACAAAAGATGACTTGTTATGCCATGGAGTGGGCTCCGCTTGGATCTATGCCACAGTTCTTTTTTTCCTGGAGTTGTGGTTTATTCAAGAGACTCATTCCGAGAATGTTCTTCACATTAAACTCCCATAGTTTAGGACTAATATTCCCAGATCACATCCCTCATTATTTTCTCCGG
Source organism: Macroglossus sobrinus (assembly GCA_004027375.1). Classification (NCBI taxonomy): domain Eukaryota; kingdom Metazoa; phylum Chordata; class Mammalia; order Chiroptera; family Pteropodidae; genus Macroglossus; species Macroglossus sobrinus. The sequence continues at coordinate 38,130 of PVKZ01003500.1, forward strand.
ATAAATTCTTCTATACTACTAAAAGATAAGCCTAACTTTTAGGGTTTTGATACATCTTTCAAAACCATCTTCTAAGAAAGACTGCAGCAGCGTATAAAAGTATCAACACTTCTGTCAACAGTGGAGATTTTGTGTTTACTATTTGCCAACCTAATATATGAAGAATGGTGTTGTTTCCTTGGTTACCGACAAGGTCGAACATATTATCATTGAGAACGTCGGCCCTAGAATCAAACTTAGGTTTGTATCTTGGCTTCCTTGATTTTACCTAGGTAGCCTTGAAGAAGTTACTTGATTTCTCAGTCTGTTTTCTCCTCTACAAAATGAGATAATAATGTCAACAAAGATTGTATTAACATTTAAAGAATTTAATTGTCAGCCTGGCACATATTAGGCACCCAACAAATAGGATTACTTGTTTACCTCAAAGCACAGATGTGAGGCTCTCTTCTCTTCTTCAGATCATCAGACTTGATCATGAAAAAGAAAAAAAAAAAAGATTCCTTTCATATATTAAGACACACAGAGAAGAGCAGTTTAGAGGAGAGCAGTTTTACTCCGGCGGGATAAGAGCCTGGACTCTGAGGTCAAACCACCAGGGTTTGACACCAGGCCCCTCCATTTGATCCCTCTGTGTCTTGGCCAAGTTACTTAGCTTCTCTGTGCTTTATTCATTCAACAAAGATTTACATGGTCATTACAGTGGTCCTTATATTCTTGTTGAGGGAGACTGATGATAAACATAAAAGTCAATTATTAGTACAAAAGGTGGTGAATGCACAGGAAAAACATAGCAGGGTAAGGACTGGGAGTGCTGAGAGTAGGGAAGGGTCTGGAGTTAGGAAAGATGGCTAGGTTAGCCTGCACTGAGAAAGACTCGGAGGAGGATGGGAAGTGTGCCAAGGGACTCTGTAGGCAAAGAGGACTCAGGACCTTGAGTGTGAGGCTTGCTTGGCTTATAGCGAGAAATCGCAAGGAGGATGTGTGGCTACAGCAGAGAGTGAGGGGGGAGCAGTAGGACATGAAGCCAAGGAGGCAAGCGGGGTCTGAGAGCCATCCCAAGTGCTTTGGATTTCGCTCAGAGAAGTGAGGGACCATTGGAGATTTTGAGCACAGGAGTAACATGATCCCATTTACGTTTTTAAAAACTGAGAGGAAATTCAGGTAACATAAAATTTACCATTTTAGCCATTTGAAAATGTGTAACTCAGTGGATTTTGGTATATTCATAATGTGTAGCCATCGCCATGATCTAATTCCAGAATACTCTCATCATCCCAGAAAGAAACCCTGTGCCCATTAGGCAGGCAGCCCACACCTTCTCTTCCCCCAAGCTCCTGGTAACCACTCACCTTTCTGCATCTCTGTATTTCTGCCTGTTCTAGACATGACATATAAATGGAATCATACTGTATGTGGCCTTTTGCATCCAGCTTCTTTTGCTTAGCATGTTTTCCGGGTTCATCTATGTTCTACCAGTATTAGTACTTCATTCCTTTTTTCTGGCTGAATAATATTCCATTGTATGGATATGTCACATTTGTTTATCCATCCATCAGTTGATGGACATTTGGGTTGTTTCCACTTTTTGGCTACTATGAATAATGCTGCGACAAACATTTGTGCACTAGATTTTATGTGAACACATGTTTTCAATTCTTTTGGGTCCATTTTCATTTTAAAAGAACATAAAGGCTGTGATTGTGTGGGTGGGCAAGGGTAGAAGCAGGGAGACTGGTTAATACACTAATAGAATGATCCTGAGGACAGAGAAAGATGGCTTGGACCAGCTCCTGGCTGCTGGCAGTGGAAGCAGAAAGACGGGAATTTTCCTGGATATATTTTGAAGGTGGAACCTGCAGAATTACCCAATGGATAGGAGGTGTGAGGGAAGAATCTAGGATGACCTCAAGGATTTTAGCCAGAGCCACTGAAAAGATCGAGTTGCCATTAACTGGGATGGGTAAAATTATAGATGGAGATTTATGGGGAAAAGATCAGCAGTTTAGTTTTGTACTTAAATGTGAGACACTTTTAATAGAGATCCAAGATTAGAGGCAAAGTACAGGGCTCCCTGGAAATCTGCTTGGTCCAAGGGCTAAGCCTGGGAGTATTTTATCATTAAGAAGTCAGAGACAAAAGGAATACCTCCCAAAGGAAACTAAGGACTCGCCAATGAGGTAGGAGGAAAACCAGGAGCGCATGGTATCCTGAAAGTAATGCGAAAAAATACATCTCCAGGAGGAAGGAGAAACACAGTGTGTCAAAAGCTGCTGAGGAGTCAAGGAAAACCAAGCCTAAAAACTGATGATCAAACTTACTAGTGTGGCTGTTGTGAGTGACCTCGACGAGTGTAGTTTCAGTGGAGTGTACTAGTTGAAAGCCTGATGACAGGGCTTAACAGAGAATGAGAGGAGAGGAATTTGACACAGGACAGATAATTCATAAAGAATGCTAGGGACAAGGGAAGCAGAGGAAGAGGGTGGCAGCTTAAAGGAAAAGTCAGACCAAGATAATTTTTTTTCTTAAGATGAGATTAGATTTTTTTTTTCTATGCTGAAGAAAATGATTCAAAAGAGAAGGAAAAACTGATGTAGAGTTTCCACAACTATAAAGTAGGAATAGTATGTCCTTCATAGGATTATGAGGATTTACGGAATTAATAAATATAAAGCACTTAGCATAGCAGAAAGCATACACTGAATAATGCTTGCAATACAGACTACTGGGCTACTCCTAATGACAAACTTGGTTAGGGGGACTGGAAGATATTATAGACTCCTCAATTATCAAGTCAATTCACAGCACAAGCCAAGAGAAAGGGGCACAGGTGAAGTTTGAAGGGACAGGAGATTGAAAGCAGGTTTTACATTTACTGTCTTAGCATAAGAAGCTCAGTCCCAAAGTAAGCATTGTAAAAATTATTCACAGCAGTTTCTGCCAGCACCCATGGGGATCTAAAGTAATGGTTCCCCCCACCCACCTGATCACCCAGGCCCTTTCTATTATTTTCCCTGTCACTAATTTCAGTTAGATGTGTTTTCATCTACCAAATTGCATTAAGTAAAAACCATTGTGATTTCTCAATTTTAGTAGTCAGAGATGTATATAGCTCTAAACCAACAAGAGGTCTAGTGCTATAAAAGTTGATATAATTATAAAGGCTGGCAACATGGTTTTAAATTAACCTATGCAACTTTACTATGGATAAAAGTTAATTTTCACAAGGTATTTTGAATTATTATGAGTCACATCATTTGTTTAACTTGGTTAATTGTCCAAGGCCCAAAGAGAGACAGATTGGGGGACACAACCAGCTGACAATCAGCTCTAATGTAGAAGAATGAAAGCAAGAAAAAGAAATCTGTTATTTACTTTCTTATCTCAGATAAGAGAAGTCAAGGGGAAAATACAAAGAAAACAAAATAATCTTTACCTTTTTCATTTTTATATTTTTGTGTGTGATTTTTAGGGCTGATGTCCTTGAAGTTTCATAAATGATTTTCAGGAATGATGTATGCCATGTACTCAAAGATAGCTTCCAAACTGGAGAAACCAATGACCTATATTTCTATCCCTAGCTTTGATTTTGAGATAGTCTATTCTGCCAAATTAAACTGTCCACCCAAAAAAGAATGGATTTAACTCTCTATGGGACATAGTCCAATGGAGAGCATACTGCAATACATTAGGCCACCTAAACAAAGACATGAATGCAAAAATTTAAATGATTATTTTCTAATGTACAGCTCTCTTCAGTATACCACTCCCCAAAATATACTTCATCTCTTTGTTTATAACGTACTTAACTCATTGCCTTACCATATTTCTTGACTGTCACCATCACTATTGCCTCTATTATTTTAGATTTAAAAGTCTTACAGGGCAGGAACTGGCAAAGACTCCTGTATAATAATTGTAGTACCTAACACATAGCTAACAGTAAGTATATGTTAAATGAATGAATTCTTTTAACAACATCAAGACAAGGACCCTCCAAGGCAAACCCAACTAAAACCTCAAGTTTAAAAGTATTGAACAATTTAATAGATAATAATTTCTGAAGTATAAGAGCTAATGGAAAGGGGTATAAATACCTGCTGGAACTTGTATAAATCATTATACTTTTCATGGAAGTCCAAACTCAGAAGTTCCTTCTGAAGCCCTTCCAAGAAGTTTTGGCTTTGGATGAAGTTTGGGATCACACAGTGAAGAAAGGGGTCCATGTCCATGACAATGGCTTCTGTTGGCATAAAAACATTATGGCTTTTTTCCTTTTTTATTTTTGACCCCTGAGTAGCATAGTACAGAGAATACAAAAGGGGATGGTCATGAATTTTCAGGAATCTAGTACCTAAGGTCTAAGCTTTGGGGGAAGAATGATAAGCTCTTCTCTTTTTTCTTTATACACTCAATGCTACTTTTAAAAGACACTGTGCTTACAATATTAGTCCTTAAGATGAGTTCAGGTGATATCACTAAAGTACGGTTCTTGCTCTTTAGTGTTTTTTTATTTTTTTAGTTCAATGATTACTTGAGTCTTAATTTATTTCCCCCAAAACTTAAGAGTAGATTAAAAATGAGAATAGCAATACCAGCTGGCAATTTTCCTGCAACCCCTTTTTCTCCCCAAGTTACTAAGTAAGTTACGATACACATACTTTTTTTTTTTTAATCAGTTCAGGCATAATTTCCTCTAATTTCATGATTTCTCCCTCAACATTTTACTCACTGCTTCTGGTGGGCTAATATGTGCCCTTCTAATAATCATGTCATCACCACCTACCAAGCACCAGGCACAGTGGTGCTTTACATGTATTCTCATTTAATCTCAACAGCTCTAAGGTAAACATTATCAGTATCTCCACCTCCCTACAGATGAGGAAATTGAGAAGGCTCTGAACGTAAACAGTTTGTGCTTTAAACACTAAGCCATCATTTTCTATGTGCATCTAGAGAACGCAGGAGTCCCTTCTCCAAAGCACTTAATTAAAACAAAAATCATGGCAAACTTTAGACGGAAATGAATGGTGTCTTAAGCAGCGTTCTTATCCTATATATTGGTATGGAAAGCTGGGGTTGGAATGGTTCACCGTGCATTTCTTCCCATGGTCAACAGGTTTATTTTCATAGGTCATATAGTTGAACTATATTGGCACTAAAAAAAAAAAAAAAAAAACCGAGTAAGCTCAGGTGCCCGCTACCTAGCAGCTCACAACAAACGCTCTGGCTACACTATCATGGGACAACCGAGCATCATCCTCGGAGGCAAATATCACATAAGCCGCTCAAAGGACCAAATGTTTATTGGTCCTTACTCAGGGAAACGTCTATTGATGCATATGTGCATCAGGTTATTAATCTCATTTAACACCTTTCTGAAGTAAATACTATTAGCTATTCCATTTTACATAGGAAGGAACTGAAGTTTTAACAAGTTAAACCCACTGACAACATCGCACAATCAGTGGAACAGATTCTGTCAGTAATCCTTGATTCCAGAATTCGACTATCAACTTTCATGCCCTCTATTTCCTCAAACTCTCCGGTCTACATTTCTTCCTCTTCTCAGGTTTCTAAATCCAAACTGAACTTGGAATGAAAGGTGGTAGCAGGCCAGGCAGAAGGGTCGAAGGAGGCTCTCTTCAAGAGCCTCTTCCCTTGTGGGCTTGACCAGAGTGCCAGAACTTTCAGAGGCCCCCCGACGCCGTGCAGCGACTCCCCCTTCACAGCACCCGGTTACCGTGACGGAACGGCGTCCTGTGGCTCCAAGCCTCGGCCACTTGCTTTTTCAAGATTTCCTCCGTGACAGCGTCCGAAAACTCCGCCATCACCTGCTTCTTTCTCTTTTTCCCGGTCTGGCCGGGACCGGGCTCAGCTGGCCGTTTCGCATTCATCTCTTCATAAGATACAGACCCACACCACACGCTAATCAAGCAGCTATTTGCCTATGGAGACTACAATTCCCAGAATGCCCCTTTCCAAAAACTATCCAGTAGGAAGTAACAACGTAAGAGAAGGCGGAACCTACACATAATTTACCAATGGGAACTCCAGATGTTGTGACCATCCCTCCAGCGGTCGGTCCAATGGTGCTCCGCCTGGCAGGCCACGGCCAATCTACTTCCTGCCGCCAGGGGCTCCGAATGTACTTCCGGCGTGCGTACGCCTCTCCTTGCTCTTTCACGTTAATGGCGGGCGGCGGCTGCTGAGTGGAACGCAGGTAACTGCTGCTGGCACCGGTAAAGTCTCCCTCCCTCCTCCTTTCCTCTCGCCGCCAGCGCCCGAGCTCGCCAGCATGTCTGTGGTGCCGCCCAATCGCTCGCAGACCGGCTGGCCCCGGGGGGTCAACCAGTTCGGCAACAAGTACATCCAGCAGACCAAGCCCCTCACCTTGGAGCGCACCATCAACCTGTAAGTGTGGCCTGGTCGCGCGCTGCTTTCCTTGTTTCCCCGTTTAGTGAGCGCACCTCAAGACTCGGATCTTCCTGCGCGACCCCGGCCCTCAGCGAGCTCCACGCCTCCCCACCACCCCATCTCCCGTTCGCGAGTGCACACCTTTTCTAGCCCCCCGCAGGCCCTTTCTTGTCCTCCAGCGCCAAGAGGTTAGAGTCCTGCTTGAGAGGGTTTTCCTTTTCCGTAAAGGCTTGTTGCCCCTGTATTCAATCATTATCGGAATAACCCAAATTTAGAATTTATCTTTTCCCCCACCTCTCCAGAGATATCCCACCGCAAAACGTGTTTATCCTTCTAGCTGTAAGCGTTCGAGCCTTAGCTATAAGGCCTCGACTTAGGATTTTCAAAAAAACTCTTAACGGAAATATTGCATTTTAGCTCATGAACACATTTTTATTCGTCTGCTTAGACCTATCTTGTTTTCCTTATGCATTCACACGCCTGCCTCAGCGAGCGCATCCAGGCATCTAGTAGGCCTTCACTGGAGAGGGAGGATGCAGTTGTGGTTGGGCTTTCAGACCGTGGAGGAGTCTAGAATGTAGCCCCAGGGAATCCATTGTGGCTGCCTTTTATTGTCAGTACCTTTATGCTTAAGCACCTCAAGCCATTCCATTTCGCGGTAACTTTCACAAGTATTCTAGCTGTGGCAAGTAATTGGCATTCGGGCTATGTCTTATAAAATTATCAGTATGCGCTTTAATCATTCCTGAGAGTTTGTGAGGCACTGTGATGCTGACTCTAATGGAGGAAAGTGGCTCTTTAATGCTGGTCAGTGTTTCAAGGGAGCAATGTTTACTGATGTTTCAGTAGGATAGTTTTAGGTGTTTCTCTGTTTTATAGTCAAATAGACGAACCTTTTCCCTCTCAAAAGTGATTGTAAATATGGTTATTTTTTATATGACAAAATGTGCTGGCTTGGAAATTTAGGTTATATAAATGTTGGGTTTATGAAATCTGGAATTAGAAAGTTGTGTATGTGCAAGTTAATATCTAGCTATTACGTTAATAATAATATTTTAATTTCATATCACTTTTAAAAAATCCTCATACGTGGAAAAGGCAAATAAATGTTATTTTAAATATGAGCACCGCTTCTGGATTACTTTTAGTGGTTAGAAATGTAAGAGGGTTTTCCCTCTATTTGCGTTGATTACTAGATCAGTTTGCATCGAGCCATTATGTAGAATTGGTGAAATGTTTTAATCTTTGCTCCGTTAAAATTGATAGAGTACTTTTCCTTTTCTATATCTATACAGTATTCAGCAGGAATCATTGTGTTGTGAACTCAGTTCACTTGGATGAGTTAGATCTAAATTGAAAATAAGTCCTTTCTAGTCTACAGCCATGCTGCCTCGAACAAGCCCAATACCGTCTGATCTCCGAAGCTAAGCAGATTTGGGCCTGATTAGTACTTGGATGGTAGACCAACTAGGAAGACCCGGTGCTATAGGTGTAAAAAATAAAAAAGTAAGGGACTGTAAGCTGACAAGGTCTTTGCAATCTGTGAGGTCAACCAAGGGTTGCCTTCCTTAAAAAAAAAAAAAAGTCCTTTCTCCACCAATATTTCCTTTTAGGAAATACTGCATGAATGCCTACTTTGTAACAGGTACTGGGCATAATACTGGGTATAGAGTGATGAGGAAGTAAGATGTCCCTGCTCACAGTATAATGGAAATAATGTGTATGTGTCCAGGTGGTACTGTAATTTCACAGCTGAAAATGACATTTCATCTTGATTGCATCTCCTTATTGATGTGAGAGCAGGCTCTCATAGTAGAGATGTGTTATAGCTATCCTTAATTCTTTATAACTTGTTTGTGAAAACTAAATGTTAATGTTTAAAAGCATTTTTTAAAAATTGCCTGGCACCGTGCTGTGTGAGACTGCTGCTGCTGACGACAGTGTTAGATTCAGCATTGAGACTACAAGGGAAGTTCTTTCTAAAATGTTTAAAGCACCCTGGAAATGGTATATTTGAGTTATTTTAGAGCTGCTTCATTTATACCTAGAATATGGCTTCTGGAATTACTTTTTTAAGTTTTGGCAACCCTTGTTTTGTTCCGCTTTCAAGAATGGCAGAGCGATCAGTTATGTAGTTATCCACTTACTGTCAAGGCATTTTTATAGAGTTGATACCTTGGGGATAGGCAAGTGTAGCCAAAGAATTCTTACTCGAAGGCTTATAATCAAAGGCTTCTTCCTTACTGTAAGGCTTATGATTAAGGGGTTATAAGGTGATAGTGTGATAAAATATAAAGGTTATTTTTAACTATCTTTAATGAAATTCATTGTTACTAGGCAAGGTGAAAATGGTCTTCAACAATATGAACCATATTTTGAATTCTTGATAAAGGAGGAGAGAATATTCAGATTAGGTAGAAGATATGAATGAGGAGAAAGGAAGAGTAAAGATAATGAATGGAATAAATGAAAAGGCTAAAAAAGTGTTAGAGGGAAAGAAAAGTTCATTGGAAGAGAAAGGGTTGTGGTACCAAAAGTGTCTAAGGATAATTGACTGGGAGGAATGGAAAAATAACAGGAGAGATGATGGAAAATAGTGGCTCAGCTTGTAGAAAAAGAGTTTAGCCATTATTGCCCATATTAATAGAACTTCTGATTAAATTAGTAGTCATAGGAGCCCAAGGGGACATTAGCCAGGTCGGCTATGTTAGTTTACCAGCCATGAGATCTAAAACCAGAGGATTACCAGATGTCCATATAGCCACTTCTTTAAGCATTTAAGGGCCTTCTGGATAGTGCTCTCTATGCTTGCAAGTTCAAGTGTGGAGTAGTAACAGCTTGATCTAAAAGCAGCTCTGGTTTTAGAGTCAAAAGACCTGTATTCTAGTCTCTGCTGTCTCATTAACTACTTGTGTAACCTTGGACAAATCTTACATCTCTGAATACAATATATACACTTTTTAGAAAAATATATAAACTTTTTAACATTTTTAAAAATATGATTGGTATCTTACGGTAAGTTCTCACGTTAGATATTTGTCTTCAAATCACAGGTACCCTCTCACCAATTATACTTTTGGTACAAAAGAGCCCCTTTATGAGAAGGACAGCTCTGTTGCAGCCAGATTTCAGCGCATGAGGGAGGAATTTGATAAAATTGGAATGAGGAGGACTGTGGAAGGGGTTCTGATTGTACATGAGCACCGGCTACCCCATGTGCTTCTGCTACAGCTGGGAACAACTTTCTTCAAATTGTAAGTGTCATTGGAAATTAACAAGACAGCTTATAATAAGATTGCTGTTTTCTGGAGCTTTGGAATATAGTTTTTGCCAGTTAGTTGTTTACCTCAACACACACAGTTGTTATTCGAGTCTTTAGAAAGAGAAAAATCACAAGGTATTTTACTCGAGTGTAGTGCTCATTTATTGCCTTAGTAGAAATCTGCGTGTTCTTGTATATTATCAATGCTAATGACAGAGCTTGATAGGAGCCCTGTTAAACAAATTAGTCCAAGTTCAATTACTAGATGTCATTGTAGCACTACTAAGAACAATCAATATTATTTCTTAAGATAAGTAGTGTTTCCTATTCTTAAAATGACTTAGTCCACAACTGACCAGATTGTACCAAAAGAGAGGTCTCAAATGTTGAGGTTGGAGTTCTGAAAAAATGCCGTATTCCACAAACATGAAGAGTGTGGTTCATTGCTCTCTGGACATTTCTAGATTCCCATTATCACCAGATAGCTTCCAGGGAAAACAGACTGGAAAGGACTGGTGGCCAGCAGTTGTGCAATGTTTATGTTAGTGTTTAAAATTAGGGTTTGTGTACCATTAGTTTGGTTAATTAACATGAATTCAGCTTTCTGTTTCTAGCACATTCTTCCTCCTCCCTTTGACTTGTTTGATTGCCTTATGTGACACTGAAATGTGTTATTCAGTTACTTGATAGAAATAACTACTGTCTTCTTCCTGTTATCCCCAAATTGTATTAAGTCGAAAGCTGAAATTCTTAACCTTTATGCAGACCTGGTGGTGAACTTAACCCAGGAGAAGATGAAGTTGAAGGACTAAAACGCTTAATGACAGAGGTATTTTTCTGTTTAATCACTTTGATAGTTTTATTATTGTCCATATAAATACCATCAACTTAATTGATAATTAGGCTTTTTTTATGTTTTGTAAAAGAATGTTTATTTTGAATATTTACTTTACAATAAATAAAACTCATTTCCCAGAGTGTTACTATATATGTTTATTTTCTGCAAATTGAACTTACACTTGCTTTATCTTTTTTTTTTCATTGAAATGTTGACATAACAATAATGGTTAAAGAAATGCCAACATTAGGTTCTTACTGTGCTAGTCACTAAATGTTTGACATGCAGTAACTTCTTTAGTCATCACAACAGCCCTAGGAAGTAGGCATTATGAATCTCATTTTACAGAGAGCTGATTTGCTTGATGTTATATAGCTGATATGTTGTGGAGCTGGGGATATGAATGCAGGTAGTTTTGTTCCAGAGCAGGCCTCTACCTCTATAGAATTTTGACAAGAGAATGATTCCTGTTAGATATCTATTTTTATTTCTGCACATAATCTTTTAGGCTTTGCCCAAGTTGTACTACTTTTTAAAAGTCATTCTCATGTCTGCCTTTGCAAATTTGGGGCCAAATGTATATATGCTCGGAATTTTTGAGATTACAGGTTGTTTTTGTTATTAAATATTTTTCTTTTTTAGCGTGCAATCTGCTCCCCTCACTCCACCTCCACAGTTACAACTGTGCAAAAACCTTAGCAAATACAGAAAAGTACAAACTAAAATTACCTATAATTCTACCACTTGACCTATTCGTTTTGTTGTCCTAGCAATTTTTAAAAATGCATTATAACTCAAATATTGCGCTGTTCTTGAGCATCCATTTACATTTGGTAGATCGAACCTACTTTCTTAACTTAGCTACATCTCAAAACTCCACCAAAAAGGCAGTAAAGGGGTTTTAAAAAGATATAAATCCAGCAAAACTGAGGGGGTGCAAGATGAGACAATAGCAAAAAATTTTTAGAAGCTGGAAAGCAGACAGGCAGATTATAACTGAGCAGATATGGAGACCTCAGCCCAGCAGGAGGGCAGTTCAGGATCCAGCACTGCAGAACACCAGAAAGGCTAGGGAATTGGAGGTGCCTGGTACCTATGAAGGTGTGGCCATGCATGGACTGAAAACTAGGTTGATCAAGAGTCTGTAAGCTGCATTATATCTACACTGCCTTCCCTACTCTGTACAATTAGGCAAAGTGTAGCTGGTGGTTGATTCTTGGTAGAGATTGAATCAGGAGACATCAAAGAATGAAAATTGAAATTTTACATCTTGAATGGTGAGACTTCTAGACTTCTACTAGGCTGATAGTGTCAGCAAATAATTTTACCCCAGGTTGTAGTTTAAAAATTTTGTTACTGGAGAAATTGACCAAAAAGAACAACCACAAAGCAAACAAACAAACTCCAAAGAAGAAAGAGAGCAAAAGAATCAAAAGGAACTCAAACAGAAAATTCAGCGATCAACAAAATCAGTTAATATTCTTGGTGTGTTAAAAGGAGATATTGCCTCGTGGAACAATGTGCCATTAAAAGAGACTGTTCAGCTGACAAAAGAAGAACTTAAAGAGTATTTCTGAAAGGTAGCAGAATGAAAAATTCAGTGGAGAGCTAAAAGATTGAGTTGAGGAAATCTACCAGAAAATAGAACAAAAAGATTGAACATAGGTAAGAAAAAATAAAATTAGATCATTCTAGAAGGAACAGTATAAACTACAGTCAACCCTTGAACAACGTGGGTGTTAGGGGCACCAACTCCGCTCACCGTCATATCTGCTTATGACTTCTGATTCTCCAAAAACTTAACTATTAATAGCCTACTATTGACTAACATAGTCAACATAGTTTGTAATGTTATATGTATTATGTACTAACAATAAAGTAAGCTAGAGAAAAAGTGTTATTAAGAATCCTAAGGGAGAGAAAATACATTTATAGCACTGTGTGTATTGAAAAAACTACACATATAAGTGGACCTGGAGCAGTTCAAACCTGTTTTGTTCAGAGGTCAACTATATAGAGAAATAGAACAGAGGGAAAGGAAGAATTTGCAAAGTAATAACTGAAGAAAATTTCCCAAACTCAAACACCATGAGTGTGCAGATTGAAAAGAACTACTGGCCTGCTCTCTGTAACAGATGTTAAAAGCTCCACGCAAAGGCATATCATGAGATTTTAAATCAATCAGAACAAACAGAAAATCCTAAAAGCTTCCAGAGTTAGCAGGCGGGGAAGGGAGACCTCGGATAAATACAAAACATCAAAATCAGAAATGGCATCGAATTCCCAAAAATAATAGTGGAAGCAAAAAGATCATGGAACATGCCTTTATTAATCTGAGAAAATGTGATTTCTATCCTTGATTTTTTTTTTTTTGGTCTAATCAAACTAAATCGTGTGCACATAAAGTTATTTTTCCAAATGTGATATCTCTTGTGCCTTTTCTCAGGAAAGCTATTAGAGGATGTTCACCACCAAAGTGAGAAAATATACTAAGAAGATAAAGAATTCAGAATATAGAGGATCTAACAACACAGGAGGGAGGCAGAGGGAAGCCCTAGGACTCCAGCTGTGAACATCTTCAGATTGGAGCAGAATGACAGAAAAATGTATCCTAGGAAAAATGAAATTAATAGAATAATTGATATTTGAATTGTGAAGAAATTTAAGCGCTGTGGAAAATGTGGGGATGAATTAATGATAGCAAATGAAATGAAAGTTATTAACTCCAGAAAAAGAGATAGTTGTAGAAGGAAGGGAGTGTGATTATAGTGACTAAATGCTCTGTTGTGAATGATTCACCTAGTTATTAATTTAAATACTGAATATTGACAAATATTTATAATAGGAGGATAGTGGAAGAGAAAATATGAATGGGAGGTGTGGTTTTAAGATCTAAATTCTCATCCACAGCAGAGGGTGTTAATCAGTAGAGTTTTTTTTTAGGTTTTAAAAATTAAAAGTAATCAGGAAATGGTCATAGAAATGTATTAAAAATGTAATTTTATAGTGGAGAAATCTGCAAACACTACCTCAGTCAGGTGATCAAGGTTAACATTAGTGATGTCATGTTGATAGAACATACCTTTGATGCGATATGATGAGAAAGGCCCATTACCTCTGCAGTCTCTTCCCAGTCTCCAAAATCCATAACCCCAGTCCAATTGAGAGACATTCTACAAAATACCTAACCAGTACTCCTCAGAACTGTCAGGATCAACAAAAACTGACAGCTAAATATAATGTGATATCCTAGATGGGTTCCTGGAACCGAAAAAGGATGATAAAAACTAAGGATATCTGAATAAATTGTGGACTTAATATCAGAGGACATATAGGCAGCCAGTAGACATATAAAAAGATGTCCAATGTCACTAGTCATCAGAAGAATGAAAATGAAAACCACAATGAAGTATCACCTCATACCTGTCAGAATGGCTATCACTAAACCAGCAAACAAGTGTTGGTGAAGATGTGGAGAAAAGAGAACCCTCCTGCGCTATTGGGGTTGCAAATTGGTGCAGCCACTATGGAAAACAGTATGGCAGTTCCTCACAAAGTTAAAAATAGAATGACAACATGACCCTGCAATTCCACTTCTGGGTGTTTGTTCGAAGAAATCCCAAACACTTAATTTGAAAAGATACATGCACCCCTGTATTCATTGCAGTGTTATTTACAATAGCCAAGATAAGTGCTTATTAATAGATGATTGGATAGAGAAGTGGTACATATATACAATAAAATATTGCTCAGCTATTAAAAAGAATGAAATCTTACCATTTGTGACAGACAACATGGATGGTCCAAGAAGGCATCATGCTAAGTGAAATAAGTCAGACAAATACCATATGATTTTGCTTACATGTGGAATCTAAACAAAGAAATAAATGAACAAACAGAACAAACTGAAGGTTACCAGATGGGAGGGAGGTTGGGGGTGGGTAAAAAAGGTGAAGGGTAGTTATAAAATAGTCATGATGATGTAAAGTTCAGCATAAGGAGTACAGTCAGTAATATTGTAATAACTGTATGGTGCCAGATGGGTACTGGACTAATCAGGGAGAATCACTTTGTAAATTGCATAAATGTCTAACCACTATGCTGGACACCAGAAATAAAAATTAAAAAAGAAATAAGGTATAAATATTGATTCATTAGTTATGACACATTTAATATACTATAGAAGAAACTGGGTGTGGGGTATATGGGAAGTCTCTGTACCATCTTTGCAACATCTCTGTAAATCTTAAATAGTTCATTTAAAAACAAGAATGCTTTTAAAAATAGAGAAAAATATCGGGGCGGGGGTAAATAGCTAAGAGTTGAAAGTTATAGCTAGTGGGAACTGCTCTTTCTTGCTATTAACCTTGTAGAACCATTTTTGACTAATTAAAATGTAGAGTATAGCTTTTATTAAAGCAAGTTGAATGTTATGCTATACAGAATCATAAAAACGAATTTTGCACACATATCTGTAACTTGGTCAGGTGGGTGACATAAAAAAGCTATGATTGATTCTAGAAAAACTGTTGTCTGCCCTTGGCCTAAATTAGTAATTGATGACCTTTTTTTCATGTATAGCCAGAGCATATAACAGCATATTCTTTGATCCTCTATGGTTATATGTTGCTAGGCTGCCAGTTTTGAACTAATAGTGTATGTCTTGGGCAGAGTGACACACATAATAATAAATCATAGAAAGGAAATTCACATGAAAGGCATGTTAGCCGTGTCTCTCTTAGCAGTGCTGCCAAAAAAATTCTCGTTGAAGAAGGGTGTTCACAGCTTTGTATATTTAGTGGGTTACTGGCTCTTGCACTTGTTTTTGACAGATACTGGGTCGTCAAGACGGAGTCCTGCAAGACTGGGTCATTGATGACTGCATTGGTAACTGGTGGAGACCGAACTTTGAACCTCCTCAGGTCAGCGTTCAGTTGTATTTACTGAGCATTTGGGGAAGTAGGAAAGTGATTTAATTCCAACCATTTAAAAAGATCATAGTAGAATTTGGCTTAAAATTTCCTTGTCAGCTTCCTTAATTAAAAAGCCAGGCATTTTTTCTCTTAAAGGAAAATTCCAAACGTATACAAAAGGAGAGATAATAGTTACCTGTCATCTGGTTTCAGCAGTTAGCAACACGTCAAATTTCAGCAGCCCCTTCCCTGCACTGCCCCATCTCACTGCCCTCAATTTAGATTTTGAAACAAATTTTAGGTATAATTTTAATCATAAATATTCCAGTGTGCATCTCTAAATGATAAAGCTCTTTTAAAAACGTAAGCACTGTACTGCTAATATCATACTAAGAATAAGAACTAATCTCATAATATGTGGTACTGTTTATATATTCTGGATAGTTTCAAATTTTGTTTGTTTTTTTATTATTTGTGTGAATTAGGATAGTTTCTTAAGTGTCTTTTATATCTATAGGTTAGTTCTCCGTCTTTTTTTTTCCTTGCAATTTGTTAGGCTAAAGTCCTTGGTGTTTCCATTGCCAATTACATCCCTGTTGTCATTGAACATGGAGCTGTTTCTTTATGTCCTGTAAATTGGAAGTTAGATGCATAGATGGGATTTGGACTCGGTTTTTTGAGAGGAGGGTACAAGGCTTGTCAGAGGTGGTATATTGTTTATCTATTGCCATATAATATATTACCCAAAACTTAAAAGCATAAAACAGCATTTATTATCTCTGTTTCTCAGGGTCAGGGATCTGGGAGCTGCTTAGCTGGGTGGTTCTGGCTCATGGCCCCTTGAGAAGTTCTGGGCAAGTTGTCAGCTGGGATTACATCATCTCAAAGCTGGACTGAGGGTTAAGGATCTGGTGCCAAGCTCACACGTGTGTTTGTTAGCAGACCTCCCAGTTCCTCCTGGCTGTTGGCCTAAAAGCTTCGGGTCCTTGCTGGCTGTTGACCTAAGGCCTTCCTCGATTGCCATGAGAGCTGCATAGGGAAGCTCCCAGAAAGACACCTGGCTTCCCCCAGAGCATGTGACCCAAGAGATAGAGACATTAACAAAAAGTGCCCAAGTTGAAAGGTTCTTGCAGCCTGTTATATATAACTTAATCTTGGCAGTGACATACTAGCAGTTCTGCTGTAAGCTGTTGGTCACACAAACCCACCTAGTACATTATGGAAGGGGACCACACAGAAGTGTGGATACCAGGAGACAGGGACCAGTGAGGGTCATCTTGGAGGCTGGCCACCACGGTGATATTGTGTACTTCATAAGGAAGTTCATAATGTCTCGTCTCTCTTTGTAATGTTAGCAGCTCATCAATGGTCGTTTCCTGCTTCCTTTAATTCATTAGGGTTGTGATCTTTATATAAAGAGAAAATTCTCTCATCAGCTACGTGGTTACCCTGAAGTATAGTTTGTGTAGGAAACAGTAGATGCTGCTTTTCCTCTGCCTACCACTTTTCAGAAGAATGAGTTAACTCCTTAGCATCCTCCAAAGATTTGACTTCATTCAGAAGAGGATAAGACAGAGACTTGGGTGCAGACTGTTTGGGGGCTGATGCCAGAAGGAGCAGAGTCCAGGGAAACAGAGACCAGAGAAGTCAAAAGAGAACATAACTGATCTCAGTACAGCCAGAATGATTTTGCTAAGGACTGGGAGGAGCCATGTGGAATGCACCTCGGAAATGTCCATTGGAAAGAGGGGAGGCCAGGGGCTCCTGTCCGTCATTCAGTGAGGAGTGTGTTATCTCCCTTGCACTTTGATGTTGAGTCCAAGCACCAGCTGAGACCTTTTCAGGGCTCTGGAAATACTTTGAGGCTAAAAAACAAAGCAGGATGGTGGCAGCAAACAGCTTTCTGACATTTTCAAACACAGCTGCCCTGAAATCTGAGGTGGAAAGAGAAACTGCGATGAGTGGTACAAAAAGCATCCGTTTCACTGACCTTTAAAAGTGTCATACACCTCATGGAGTTTCATATTTCATGTATTTATTCCATTGTAATGATTGATAATGTTACCAGTGTGTAAGTTTTTCTGTGTTTGGCTAATGAGAGACTCTAAGTTGGAGCCTGCATTCTTTTGACAAAGCCCTATGAGTTTGATAGCTTCTTTGCATGACAAAAATTGCACAGAATATCAGCCAAGCTAAAGATGGTTCTGTCCTCTTCCTTGTGACTCCCTGCATGGCTGAGGGGCAGGAAGATAAATGCTGAGGAAGCTGGTGTTAGCGCTCACTGCCTGAGGATTGTGTTAGCTTTAAGAAAGTGTAATTTCATCTGGAAATGGTGAAGTTCCTGGTCCACAAAGACACAGAACAGCTGTTGTAAACTTTTGTTGAACATTCTTTCATCTAACCGGGAAATGCTCAGTAGTGAGTTCCCCAGGCTACTTTCTGAATACTCTCATGCCTCTCTCCTGCCATGGTCCTCGGGCAATTCCCTTAATCCACTGAACCCTGGCCTTGGCTGTGCAAGTACAAGATGTAAGGGTTGTGTGTTTAGTAAACTTGGAGTTTTGGTTAGGGTCAGTGGGAAAAGAGCAAGATGCCATCTGCCTATCTCAGTCTTTTTATTTAAAGTACAATTGGCTTAAAATAAACACAGAAATGAGAGCTGGAGGAGAAAGGCTTAAAAGAAAAGGAACACATAGCCAGTCACTTTGGTTTGGTCATCATGGTTTGAGAACTTATTATGTTGTATATGAACCTCAGGTTTCTTTTAGCCTGTGCTATTCAAGCTCCTTCTCACTTCTTTGTCTATTTCTGCTGTGTGCCTGTTTCTCATGATGGTGTAGGACACCTCCAAAGCCCGGGACAGTTGTCTGGATTCATCATACCCTATTAGTAATTATTCTAACTTGAATACTGGTTAGGTGCTATTGGGATAGTATAGTGGGAAATAACATAGGCTTTATAGTGAGGTAAGGGTTGGACAGATAAAGTTGAATCTGGCCTCACTACTTAGCTGTGTCATGTCATCAAAGTCGCTTAGCCTCTCACTGTAAGTTCCTTATGTAAAATGAGTGTGATATACCTTTGGCAGCCTCTATTTTTATCCTACTTTCCTCTTATCTCTGCTTTCAACACTTTGTAATTCCTTGCCCTCAAGCACAACTCCAAAAGCAAAAGCAGATTTTTTTCTGAAAGCATGGTAGGGAGATAAAGGAGACATTTTAATAACATACAGTAAAACAAAAAGAAACCTCTATCTTAGACTTTAAAAAATTATGTTAAAATTCTTCTTTCTCACATAGCAACCTCTCCTCTCTAACTCTCTTCATCCCTTTAAATTCTTCAGAATTTGTTCTCCATTTTCCCAAGCAATTTGACTCTGTCCATCTGGCAGAACTCCACTTATGTTGCTCATCCAGTGTTCCTGAAGTGTCTGTAGCAAGGTGGTGGGGCGGGGTACAGGGAGCATCTTGTGAAATACTTCACAGGCCATATTTAACTTTGAATACAGTAAACATGTCCACATCAGGACTCTAGAAAGTTTAACTTAGTGATATTTTTTAAAATAAAGCTTTTTTTAGAATCACCAAATACTCAGACTGTAAATCCTGTTTCTACATATTTGTCTTAAATGGTTACATGGTTTACTACTTGCTTTGTATTTATTAAAGCATTTATTTGTTAGTATATCTGTTAGATACTAAATCCCAATAAAGATAAGACTAGAAAGAATTCTACTTCCCCCAGCAGTTTGCACTGCATTGGAGAATAAACATATAAAGAAATAGATATCGACATGGGATTTATGTTAAAATAAAATTGTGTTGCGATTATGAGGAACTCATTGGTCTCAGAGGGTTGATATTTGGCAGAAGTTGATAAACAGGCATGGAAGTACGAGGGACGTCTTGGCATCAACAAATGAGCCTCTTGTTTTTTTCAGTATCCCTATATTCCTGCACATATTACAAAACCGAAGGAACATAAGAAGCTGTTTTTGGTTCAACTTCAAGAGAAAGGTAAGTTATTTTGTTTTTGAAGGCAGCCATCTAAAAACTTTTGTAGAATAATTTCAAGGATACTGCTTTGTGTTTTTTCCAAGTTCTTCGAATTTTTGGTTTTATTGTAAAACTGAAAACACATAACCATGTTTATACAGAATCACCTAGTTTTTCTCATAGATGTGCCAGTTATGCTCGTGGGGGGAAAATATGTTTAGAGTGTAAAGTACCAGATTGTAGTATTTTGAATAAACTGTTTAGCTGCTTATATTGATTTTCCACATTGGGAGAAACTGAAAATTGTAGGAGACAGATGAATTGAATTTTTAAAATGCTATCTTTAGGCCTGTTATGTGTTCTTTTGTTTTTTATAATATTCCTAAAATAGAATTCAAAATAAATTACAAGCCTAAGGCTCTTCTCTTTCTCCCAGGGCCAGAACTTAAAGATCCTCTTGGTGCTAGTAGCATGAATCTCTTTACAGAGTCAGTGTGAAAGCTCTCACTATAAGCTTTGCTTAAAAGACACAACCAAAATTTATTAATGAGAATTATCTTTTTCCTTGACTATTTCTCAAATGTAAAATTGGTGATTATTTTATAAATGAAGTGAAAGCAGTGATTACATAAGAAATTACAGAAAATGAATACTGTTTTGTTTTATTTTAGCCTTGTTTGCGGTTCCTAAAAATTACAAGCTGGTAGCGGCACCGTTGTTTGAGCTGTATGACAATGCCCCTGGGTATGGACCCATCATTTCTAGTCTCCCTCAGCTTTTGAGCAGGTATGGAAAGTTGAACACTTTGTGGTTGATTCATCTAAACTGCCAGATTTTAAAATACTCGGAGCCATTTGAGAAAAGATAGTTTATGAATTTTGTCTTTGAGAAAGTTAAGACAGTAGATGGACCCTGAGGTCATGTGCGAGCCACAGACTAAGTGTGACTGACGGAAAGTGACCCTGAGTTGCGGGATGACGTTCTGGATCTGTGTAACTGCTCTTCCCCAAATCTGAGACTCTGCAGTTAAATTTGAACTTTTCTTTCAGAGAAGCGACGGTAAAGTAGTGGTCATCAATGTATAATAAATACGAGGGGAGATATCTATATAAAAATGTGGAGAATGAATCTCTTGTATCATATTTTCTCTCTTTTTTTTTTTGGAACCCACTGTATTTAGGCCCATATTGGGGCATGTGGGATTAAGTCTTGAATTTTTACATGGAGTTAGGTTTTCTTTTTAAGGCAGGGTGATGAGAAGTGCATTTTTTTTTTTAAGTTGACCTGGGCTTGTTGAGGTCTTTAGAGCCAGCCGTAGCTGGGGATCGCAGAACAGCGTGGAGCTTGAGAATGCAGTCTGTAGTCAGGGTTTGGGTTTGAACTTCACCTTCGGCACTTCCTGGCAGAGTGACCATGAACAAATGGCTATACCTGTTTGCCTCTTTCTTCTTCTCTAAATGGGGATGGCAGTCCCCACTTCATAAAATCGTGAGAACCAAGTGAAATAACACACATAAAGTGTTTACAGTAGTTCCCGGCACCTGATAAATGCATAAAAGGTTAGTTTAAAAACAATTCCAGCAGTGACTTTGCCTTCTATGGAAGCTTGTTGAGTACAATTGGTCTTTGTATTTAGTCACACTAATCAGCCTTCATCATTTATCATCATTTACTCTTCTGCTCTAGTCAACTTACAAGTTGAAGTGTGGGCTATGAAAAAAGAGTTGTATCAGTCACTTACATAAATCCCACCTATTAGGTATCAGGAACTGTGCTAAGTGGTCAGATACAATGAGGTGTAAAACTTCCTCAAGGAACTTATCAGTGGATAATTAGCGAATTTAGACCTTTTTTTTATTGTAAGTGTTCAAAAGCACTGTTACTGAATGTGTAAGGTGTGACAGGTGAGAGGAAGTAAGTATATCTTGGTGTAGAAAATGCCAGAAATATTGAGGGAAGGTAGAAATGTCCAAATAAAATTTTTTATCATCTGAGGTTGGAACTGTGGAACTAATACTGTTTTTAATAAAACTATTGTTCTTTTTAAAATTCAGGTTCAATTTTATATACAACTGAATCCCTGCGCAGTGGAGAAGTTAAAGCAGCCGTCTCTGTGAGCACAGCTCTGCAGTGTAGAGTGAACGTGGTGGAAAAGTGTTTTTGGTTGTATCTCTTTCCCAATTCCTCAATTGCTCCCTGCTTTCTGTTATTTGAATAGCAAAGTTAATATGAAGAATTAGATAGTGGTGTAAACACATGTGATAATGTTTAATTTGCTTTTGTTTCTACTCATACGTTTTTATACAACATTAAAGAAGTGGACTTCTTTCTATTTGTATTTTTTTTTTTTCACATTAAACTTGTAAAATTCTTACAGGCGAGGATCGTTTTCTTTCTCCCCGCTTAGGCTGGTGGATGTTAAGAGACAGTGCAGGTTCAGTCGGGTTTATGGGACCCTTGCTCTGGAGCATTCTCGGGGGCATGCTCCGAGACTACTTTGCAGATCTTTGCGACGAGGATCTTCTGTTACTCTTGGGAACTAGATTTGCTTGAATGAGTCCAAGATGCAACTCCTGTACCAGAGTTTACGCTGCAAGGTGTGTTACAGCGGCACTCGCAGTGTGTGACTGACGGTGTGTTTCATTCTGGCACAGCCAGGCCTTAGTGCATGAGCGACAGACCTTAAACGTGTGGGAAACCATTAAAATTGGCGTGGTCAGGGAAGTCATGGGAAATGGTGTGAAAAGAGACCGATGTAGAGCTCATTTTCTTCACGTAATGGGGTATTATTTGTGCTGTTGTGAAATTATGTCTTAGTTATGCTTAGGGCCCATGGTAAAGTTTCTTACTTTACCTAAAGTTTCTAAAAGCGGACCTGTTAGGTTTTGAACTCTTGGATTGCAAAGTTAGTTATTTTATTTGACTTGAAGCTATATCCATATCCGCAGAGATGAGAATTTGATTTTAGCAAGTGACATAAGGTTTTTCAAAACTCTGAAATCTAAGGACAGGACAGGGAATACATTTTGTCAGCCTAAGGAAAAATACCAAATTTAAAAAACTTTAAAAAATATACTAAATTAGTATCAAATTTGGAGGGATAAAAAAAGAATCTTAGGGCAAAGGAGTTTGCTGGCTATGTCATTGCTAATGGTCAAAGTATACTGTGTATGCCTTCTTACAGATGTTGACTGTAGGCTCAGTATAAAATCTTGTAAGATACAGCTACTTAAAAAGATGGGCATAGTTATGTTTTTAAGAGACAGAAATGAGTAGTTCTTACAACTTTATGGTACTGATCGCAGGGCTGTTCCCCAGAGTATTGGGTGATGCAAAAAGTATAGCATGTATTTTTCTCTCTTTATACTTAAAATCAGACAAAGAGCGCCTGAATAATTTTACTTATAAACATTCAATTCATTTGTTTGAGGTCCTGTTAAATCGTCACGAGGTTACATATCAAGTAGCATTTGTAAATGTGCTCACGTTTAAGTAGTAGATGAGCACCAGTCTCTAGGGCCGGAAATGACCAGTGATTTCCTTTGTAAGGGCCACTAGTTCTGTGACTCATCCTCTTCCCTCAAAGGCTGATAGTGCCGCCTGTCTGGTTTATATTAGCGTACTTTTAAATCACTAAAATTTTATTGAACTCACTGATTGGTTTAGTTCTAAAAGATTGGTGAGGTCAGAGGTGGAGATGGCTTGATCGAGCCCACCTTCCATTGTTGCTTGTGACACCCCAATGAAAGCTAGAGAGACCACATTTCAGACATGTTAGCCATTGCCATTTGGGTGGACTTTTTTCTAGGTGTAATTTATAAAGTGCTGTCAGTATAGGAATGTTTTAGTTGAAGAGTTTTCTGATTCGAGGCCACTCACGTGTTTTGTAACTTCAGCTTTGACCTAGAAATCCTTTCTTGTTCACTACTTTCCAGTGTCAATGCTTGAGTCAGTCGCCCACGTGCCAGAGTCTAGGTGAGAAAAACTTTTGATTTAAGCCAGCTAGGTTACTAATGTTGGCATGTAAGAGCGGTATGGTTTTGAATGTAAAATTCATAACACACAAACACAAATTTTTCAAATTGGTTTTGAACTAGTCAACTAGTTGTGTCCCAATACTCTTGTGGTTTCCTGAAGGAAATAGCAAACTAGGGAAGGAAGTTTAAATCTGATGTATTTCTATAGCGTTAGAAGAGGATACAGGGCACTGATTAACACTAAGGTGTTTTGGTAAATAAGTTCTGATCACACTTCTTCAAGAACTAACAGTCTTAAATCATGCATTCCAGTTCTCTACATACTAAATACTGAGTAATTTTTCAGTGAGCTCTTGAGTAACTGACATTTTTGACTGCCTTCTTGTGTTCCAAGTTTGGTTAGACGTGAGAGCCCCCTCTTGTATTCTATAACTACAGTATTTGCCAGGTTATTCTCCCTGAGTAATCCAAGTAGTGCATATTCTATATAAAACTATCCAATGGCACCAGAAAATATCCAACAGGTTAAAGGGAAAAAATGAAAAATTTTACTTAAGTGTTTTAAATTGTTTTTAACACTGACATCCCTTTGAAGAAAAGTGAAATGCATTTTTTTCCTGATGAAGAGTTGTGATTTTTTTTTTTAAAGTAGATAATACTTAAAACAATATTATGATAATTCTGCATGTGAATTTGTACTTAACGGGTCTGGATTTTTATTATTGTCTTGCCTTAAAACTAGTACTGTGTGGTTCAGTTAATTTGGATATTTGAGGGTTCTGTTAAGTTAGCGTTTTATTTGGATAAAACAGCCAAATGAGCCAGTCTGTTTTGGTTTTCTTCCATGCTTAATTAAAAGTGAGAGGTAAAAGACCTCCACATTCCGCAGCCTGGCAAGCAGTCCGCTTCGATTCCCCTTAAATGATGTGACTGTTACGCTCTCAGGTTTTTAGCGACTGTTTTCTAAGTACCTGCTCGGTCACTTGAGATGAAACGGAGTCGCTTTTCACATTGGAGTTCCTCAAACTTACCATTTTTTCTAGTTCATGGTGTTTGGGACAGTATGTGCCTCTTACTAAGACTGTTTCAGAGAGTGTACAGTTCTGTGTTTTGCACGGCCAGAGAAGGCTTAGTGGTTTTTAACTAACACAAGTCAGCTTCCGTAGCGTAAGGTTTTATTTCCCACAAGCAGTCCACTTGTCTTCTATCACTTATTATTTGAGTTAAACTGGACTCAACTTGTTTCCTTTTTGTTTAAATATGTGATGAGTAACAAAATAGTGTAATTTGACTTGAGCCGTAAAACTCATTTTAATATTAGCTTGTATTATACTTATCGAGCTTGTTTTTGTGAAAAAAAGGACTAAAACCTAAGTAAGTTTAGATTAAACCAGTTTAGAAGTAATTTCTATTTTAGTGATGGATTGTAGCGTAAGACGAGAGGTAACTTGGGAAAACGCCATGCTGTTTGCATTTAAAATTTTAAACTTTCCATTACTGCGTTCGCATCATAGAGCACAAGCAACCTTGGTAGTTTGGCTTTGAGAATTTTTCTCATGTTAAGTTTATAGAAAATGTATAAAAGAAACTGTTTGAAGTTTTGGTTATATTTTTATATTTGTAAACTAAAAGTCTGGTTAAAATGGTCACTGTTCTTTTTTAATTTCATTTTACTGTCCGTTCAATTAAAAACATTTAAAACAGAACGACCTTGTGACTGCGTGTGGCTGTTAACCTCAGTATGCCTTCAGAAGTCCTGCACAGTTCTTTTTCGGTGTCAGTGAGCAGGGGCTGTTAGGTAAGTGAGAGAGTTGGCATAAGAGCAGCAGGGGCCTGGGACATGGACGTCGCCCTGCCCCGCGCTCCTCCGCTGTGTGTTAGCGTGTTCCTAGGCTGGTGCAGTCAGTACCCTGCAGTGTGAAGGGGCCACTCATTTGGAACCTGAGGGTGGATTTAGAAGGTGCCGCACAGTTGTGTAACTGTGTGCTGTTAAATCGTTGGAGACTTCAGTTTCTCCTAAAGAGAGTGTTGACTCCTATCGTTTTTTTTTTTTTTTTAAACTTTCCTGGAAGTCATGACGTTCTGGGATTCCATGCCTGCTGCTCATGTGAAACTGTGTAAGTCAGTTTCAGCATCTTAAACAAACAATTCATCAAAAATATGAGAGTATATGTGTAATGAAACCATAGCCTTGACGCTTTATATCTGAACAAGAGTTCAACAAAATGTGATGAAGTTATTGCAGAGTTCTGAAAATTTTACTACTTGTGTTTTATAGCAGACACCAAAGAGCTATGAAAAATTATGAAAGAAAAGCTAAAAATTGAAGTATATCAATTAGTTTTTTTCTGTACAGATTTGACAGGTTGGTTATTTTTCCTCTCTTGGATTTGTAGTGGAACATATCGGTCCCACTAGTGAAGCACCAGAATTCCGTGAGGAGCAAATTTAAGGCTACTGGATTAGGTAATGAAGTTCACTTCCCAGGAAGTTAGTCTTAAACCACAAAACCACTGAGCATTGGTTGGCTTTAGGAGGTGGGTAATGTTTTTGCAAAAAAAAAAAAAAGTGTGCAAAAGCCTAGGAGTGGGAGAGGAAAACAATTTAGAACAAATGCTCAATAGAACACCTGGACACAAACCTTTAAAATTTTTTAAATGCGGATAAAAAATAACCTTATATGGTTGGGTTAATTTCACCTATCCTCGTACTGAATCTTTAGAAAGTTCAAGCTTCTAAACATTTAAGATTAATTTAGTTAGACTATAGTCTTTATGTAATAGAATCAAATATAAAGAGTTGGTATTAAACACTTTATAATAAAGTTATTCCAGAAGGCAGTCTAAAGTTTTAATACTTAGAAATTAGTAATAATTCAGAGGAGTACATCTTGAAACCCAAGGTGGTAGAATATTGTAATACGGCAGATCTATGAACAGCAGTCCCTTATGGTGAAAAGTTTGGTGTGGCATTTTGTTTCTTGTGACTTGGATTGAATTAGATCATCTGACAGTCATTTAGAAATTATGGGGGCTCAGATAAAGTAGAACAGTTACTTTCCTGGAAAATTATTAAAAAAAAATATTTTACCAATAAAGTTAAAAGTTTAGCATTTTAATCAAATGGTTGTGGGTAGAGAACCAAAGAAAACTGAAGCCCAATGTTCATATAGACGTCATAAAAAAGTGTGTGTGTGTGTGTGTAGTAACCACTACCTCCCCACCCCCCACCAAAAACTGAATTGTTGGGTTTCATTACAGGCCCTTTAATGTTTCTAAAAATTCCAGAACGAATGGCAATATTTTGACAAATCTTTTTTGTTTTCTGATTAATAGAGTTTTAGTACTAGAATATTAGGCCTAAAAGAAAACTGGAAGATAACTTAGTTCTTCCAAAATTTGTAAGATTCAACAAAATACCAAGCACTTCCTATGGCCTTGGGGATACAATGAGGAATATGACCCCCAAGGTCGGTCGTATTGTCTTGGAAACACTTTTATAATGTCTTTATTGAGCTTTAAGTCACATATTGATATATCTCACCATTTAGTGTGAAATTTAATCATTTTTTAGTATATTCAGTTGCATTCATCACAATTTTAGTATATTCATTTGCATCCATCACAATTTTAGAATATTTTCATCACTTCAAAAAGAAATCCACATTTAGCTTTTACCCCCAGTTCCCTCATTACTCTGGTTTCTACAACTATAGAAGTATTTGCCTATTCTTGCCATTTCTTATAAATGGAATCACAACATGTGGCCTTTTGGGTTGGGCTGCTTTCACTTAGCATATTCTCAAGGTTTGTACAGGTTGTAGCATGAGTCAGTACTTCACTCATGCTGAATCACATTTATTATGGCTGAATAAAATTCCATTGTATACCTTATGGATTCCTCACTTGATGGACATTAGGGTTCTACTCACCCTTTGGCTGTTCCAGATAATGCCTAGGTGTGGAATTGCTAGGTCAAATGGTCACTTATGTTGAACTTTTTAACGAACTGACAGACCATTTTCCAAAGTAGCTGCACCATTTTATATTCCTCCCTGCTGTATGAAAGAAAACATTTTTATTTCCCGCTAAATCAAGTTCCTTTTAGACTCCCGCTGGAGGCTACTAGTAAGCAGCAGAAACTTTAAAACACAAGCGAGAAATCTAAGACTTGATTAATATTGTCTCTTGGAGTCAGGGCCTCTCTTTATCCCTATTATTGCCATCCCTTTCGGCCGTCGGGGAAGCTGCTAGGCTCAAAGAGGTGCTCGAGGGTGGCTGGCTTAAGGTGGGGGGTTAAAGGCAACAGCAGGGCAAGTGGCCCGACTCCTGCGGACGCGGGCCGGGCGGCTTGGGCGCGACCGCCCGTCAGCGCCGTCGGGCCCGAGTGACGCCCGTGGGCTCGGACCCGGGCGGGTGCCCTGTGCGTCCGCTGCCGGGCGAGCTGAGCTGTCGGCGGCGGATAATGCTGGGTGCTGGGCCCCAGGGCCCGCGGCCGCGACCTTCCTGGGCCAGGCGGCGGCGCGACTGGCGGGGGCGGAGGACGGAGGCCGCGCCCCTGCGCCCGTCCCGCCCGCACCCTGCTGGAGGCGCCGGCCCGCCCCGAGACCGCCGAGGCTCTTCCGCGCCGGCAGGGGCAGCAGCGGGAGCAGCGCGAGCGGCCAGGAACGGCCCGGCCCGGCCCGGCGCGGCGGCGGCGGCGGCGGCGGCAGCGACGCCAGAGACCGGGGGCGCCGTTCGCGAGCCCGCCGCGGGGGCCCGGCCGCAGCGCGGGGAGGCCTGGGGGCTGGAGGCCGCCGCTGCCGCCATGCCGCTGCTCTTCCTCGAGCGCTTCCCCTGGCCCAGCCTGCGCACCTACACGGGCCTCAGCGGCCTGGCCCTGCTCGGCACCATCGTCAGCGCCTACCGCGCCCTCAGTCAGCCCGAGGCCGACGCCGCGGCCGCGCCCGGCGAGCCCGAGCCCATAACGGCCGCGCTGCAGCCCGACGCGGCCGCGGCCGGCCAGCCCGGCGCCGCGGGGCCCGGCGCCCGCGACGTGGCCCAGTATCTGCTGTCGGACAGCCTGTTCGTGTGGGTGAGCGAGGCCGGCCCAGGCGGCGGCGGCGGAGCGAAGCGGCGCGGCGCGGAGCCGGGCGGGGGCGGGGGCCGCCATGTCACCCATTATCCTCGGGGGGCGTGGCTGGGGCGAGGGTCCCCTCCCCCCAGACCTCCGGGAGCCGGGCGGCGGTGGGGCGGGGCCCCGCCCGCGAGCGCGCGGCCGGAGGGGACGGGAGGTGTCGGGGTGGCGGGTAGGTGGCGAGCCGGTCGGGCGCGGCCGTGAGGAGGGGCGCCGAGACCCAGGGCTAGCGGGAGGGACTCGCGGAAGGGGTCGGGGCGCGGCGGGGACCCCGCGGGGGCTCGGGGAGCGAGGGAGGGAGCTCGGCTAGTAAAAGGTGGGAGCGGAGTCGGGCTTCCTGCGGGACCTCGGGGAAGGACCTCGAAGGGCAGGTTCCCAGGAGGGTGGGTTCCCCGGCTTGTATTAAATCGTGGGGATAAGTTGAGTGAGTCAGGGCCTTGGAGCGTTGTGAGCGGGGTTCAAAGAAGAGGCGAGAACCGAGGCCTAATACAGGTGTTGTGTGCGGGAGAATTGGGGGCATTTGGGTGTGTTTGGACATTCCTGTTCGGAGAGAGGTCGTCATCCACCCCCCACCCCCCCTTTTTTTTTTTTGCTATTTAGTATGTGATCGTCCTCTTTGGGTCAAACGTACAAACCTTGCTTCCTTTGCTGTTGGTTTTCACCCGATTCACAACGGTTTCCTTTGATGTCTGAAGGAAGACAGCAAAACATAGAGTCAAGGGGCGGGTCTGAATTTCAACTCGGGATTTCGTCTTTTAGTGATCCATTTTAAAACAAGGTGTCCAGTCTGCCTGCCAGTGCGAGATAAGCATCCCGTTGACGAGGCGTACATACTGGTTTCGCTTATTGGAACAGTTAATTTCAGGCTGCGCAGATCAACGGTTATTTGGGCTGAAGAACTTTGCTTCTTCTTTGGCCTTGAATGCCTCTTATATAAACCTCTAAGTGATCAGAAAAGTTGCTCCTGGATTTAAGTCTGCCTCTCGGGTTTACTGCCTTGGGTCTTGTCTCCTCCTGCAAGTTCGGGTTTGAGGTTGAGAGTAGGCTGTAAATGACTTGAGATTAACACTCCAAACGTATAGAATGATACGAAACTCATTTGTTATAATTAATCCCACTGTGCTTCATCAGGAAGCCGTGGGATTTGTGAACTCTGGGCTGTGGATTAAGTCTCCAGGTCCCTCTGATGAAGAGATTAGCAGAAGGCCATGGAGGGGGAGTTCCATGCTTCCACTTCTGTAGCTGAACTGTACAGTATGGGAAAAGGGAGATGAGAACTCCACTCCCATCTCGTATTTAATTTCAAATCTGTTTTTGCATTTGAGTTAGCAGGTCAACAGTTTAAGGTGATAATGAAGACTGCTTTTCCCAAATTAAGATTGTAATGTAGTACTGATATATTTTCTAAGTGTAGGATATACAGGAGCCTTTGAGAAGTATTGTTTAGTGATTTTTTTCCCCTAGGAGGTGTTTTTTTTTTCTTTTATAAAACAAAACCCATGTTCAGATTTCAAGGTTAACACCTCTACAGAAGAAATGTAAAACCTGTTGTTTTTTTTCCTCTGAAAATTATTACTTTTAAGAAAATTTCCTTTTCTTTCCAGTATTTTCAGTTGGATGTCTTGCCTCATGCCAGTTTATCTTTTGATGATTTTTTTTCCCTCTTTCAGTTGATCTTCTTTACTGTGTTTTTTTTTTTTCATCTTTCCTCTGTGGTTTTACACTTTCACCTTGGCCTTCCTTGGTTTCTGAGACCCTCCGTGTGCTCTGCAAATTTTCCTTATCACCCATTACATAATTTCTGTTTCACCAACTGAGGGGGAGCCACAATCTCAGAGAGTTACTTGTGGCCTGACAGATAGCATTATTGAGTGAATAGATGGTGAGGCCTTTGTCAAAATGGATCCTTTTTTGCTCCCTGCTCAAAGGTGTTCAGGTTCCACTTTTTAAAGACCAGGCAAGACAAAACAAAAACTGATCTTTCTGCCAGTTTGTCAAATCCTGCTAGCTATTGTTTTTGGCTTATTGGACTCTCTGAAACTTACCTTTATAGAACACAATGTAGATTAATACAGGTCTGATGGCATCAGGAGGGTGTTTTGTTTGTTTGTTTTTTGTTTTGGTAAATCAAAGATTCAAAATTTTTATACCTTATTTTTGAATTTTGAATACAATTTAACTAGGAACTAGGAAGTGTAATACTTTACTTTTTGTTTTACAACCCAAGATGTTCAAGAATGCTGTTTGATTTTCCTTCTTGGCTTTCACAGCAGCTTGCATGGTCTGTTAGATGCTTACCTGGTTCTATGTCTTGTGGATTCTAAAAGCCTTTGAATACAGGCTCCAGAGCGCCTGTATTCTCTTAGCCTCCACATGCCTTCAACTAGTAGGTGCTCAATGTGTTGAATTTCTTTATTTCATATGCCTATGTGCAAAAACAGGAAGAATCTTTTTTCATAAGTATGTTTTAATTAGGCTGGGGATGTTTGGGTGATTTTGAAAATCCTGTTCAGCTGGGGGATGTGGCCTGAGGAGTTGAGATTGATGTGTATTTTTTTTTGTGGGGTGTCTTAGGAATTTTTTCTTAATGAACTGAACTGTTCATTAAGAAATACAGTTGTGCTCAATTGACTGGGTTAGAGCACAGTGAAGATGAGCCTTTTAAACATCTATTTCATCTTAAAAATTAGGATCCTAAGCCATTTGATGGAACGTTTTGAACAGGGCTGTTCCACCGGGAATAATAAATTAGGGATATTAGATGTTTCAAATAACTACTTTGGGATATTTTCCTGGTTATTTAATTACCAGAACACTTTTTTTTTTCCAGCAGAATTATTTTCGTTTTAGTTCTTTAAAAATATGTCGCACACTTCCTTGCCCCATTAGACAGGCAGAACAGACCTAAACATAATTTAATCTTTTTCTAATGAATCAGATGGCATGGGAGGCTAAGGGGAGCCTGAAGAGGTCCCAGGGAGCTTACTCCCTTAAGATACTCTCTAGAGCTCCTGCTCCTCCTCCCCTGTGTCCTTTTTTTTCCCTCAAATATTATTTACTTCTTTTAAAAGTAGAAGGGATACTGACTTGGAAAGAAGACCATGGCCACCTTCCTGTAAATTCAGTGAATCAAAGACCGAAGCAGCTGTTACATTGAGTTGGTGTTCACTGTCATTTGCTCTCAATAGAAGTCATCTTTACTGTCTTTATCAAGGTCCTTGGGTCATGCAGTGTTCTAAAAAGCATTTGAGCCTCATAGTCAGGGCAGCCCACTCTTTTCATTCGTAAGCATTAGGTTTGTTCCGGTGTAAGGTTCTCCATCTCTTCATTAGTGAAGCAGAACAAAACGGTGCCCTTCTCCTGGTGAAGAAGACCTTGGTTTTGCATCCGTATCTCAGGGTTGCCTCCGTTCTCAGCCCCTCCTGCCAGTTTTCTTCTTCCTTTTTCCTGCTTTCTCAATTCCAGTCCCCTCAGATGTCCCAGAACCTTTACTTTAAGGCCAACGCCAAGAATAGGGTACCTTCGGGGGGCAGCTTGTCCCATTGCAGTACATTTGAAAATACATGAATATTTCGGTTCTCCATTCTTCATGTTCTTGTGACTGTGGTGACCATCTACCTTCCTCTTCCCACCTCTTGTTTGTTTGACGGGGCGGGGCAGGATATTTGGTGCTGGATTTTACTGTTCATAACGTCATTTTCCAGAAAAGTGTTCTTCAAGGCTATCAAAATCTTAACGTAGGAAATGATGTACCTAGGAGTTAACCTACCATTTATAATGTACATAACAGTTTCATACCCAGTGCAAAGTTTACACACAGTTCAGACTAAAGGGGAATGTGGCCTGCCGGAGGGCACACAGTGGGACAGGGCTCAGTGAATTAACAGGTGCCTCTTCTTTCCACTCCTTGTCCCTGCCCATACCACCTTACAAACGTGCGCCCCTTCCCATAGTACTTACTTTGGACCAGTAGAGGACTGGAAAGGCTCAGTCATTAGAAATAATGGCTGGATTACTAATAGAACATTTTTAGAGCTGCTTTTGTTTTCCAACAAGAGGAAATAAACTTTCTCTCCTTGGTTTGTGTACAGGTTCTGGTAAATACTGCTTGCTGTGTTTTGATGTTGGTGGCTAAGCTAATCCAATGTATTGTGTTTGGCCCTCTTCGAGTGAGCGAGAGACAGGTAAGTCCAAAGTCCAGGCCTCAGGGTAAATTCTTATATATTTTTTTAAACTTTGTAGTTGATATACTTTCAAGCTTCCAGAAAAGTTTCACAAATGCTGTGAAGAACTTTATGCAGATTCACAGTTAACATTGTCTCATTTGCTTTAACATTTGCCTTTCTTATTTTTTTCTAATATTTGGGAGTAGGTTGTGAACATCATACCCCTTCACCTCCAAATACTTCAGTATTTCTTAAGAGCAAAGACATTGTCTTGCATAACCATAGCATAATGATCAAAATCAGGAGATTCAGCATTGATAAAGTACTTTATGTAATCTACAGTTTTGTATTCAATGTAGCCAAGTTGTCCTAATATTCTTCTTTTTCTTTTTTAAAAAAATTAATTTATTTTTATTATGGTAACATTGGTTAATGAAAGCCAGTGAGTTTCAGGTATACAATTCAACAGTAAGGCATATATATATTTCATTGTGTGTTCACTGCTCCCAGTATTGTTCTTAATAGCCGTTTCCCCCATGACTGTTATAAATATAGTTTTTTAAAAAGTGTAGATTTGTGTCAGTTTGAATAATCATACATATTATTCTTTAGAATATGGATTCTTTTCCAAAGGAATTTATTGAGAAATTTTAATTTTTTCCTTTGGAAAAGTAAATTGGGATTATTCTACAAGTAGAAATTTGTTGACTTACTCTAATTTCAGCTGAGATAGTCTGATTGAACATTATTCTCAGAATGTGTATGTGATTAGGACTTACTTTTGGTAAAGAATTATGCCATACGCATACTGCACCGATTGGGAATTGCCCAAGGATTTTAGTGGATAGAGTATAGAATTTTTTTTTTTTAAATAAGAATTTAGAACTGGCCTTTAAAACAGCAAAATACAAACAAAACTGTATTTTACTTTGTCCTACTCCAATGCTAAGACACAGTAACCAACTACATTAAAAGTACAGTAGCTTTATTCCTTACCTTTGCAACTTGAATCTCCTGTTCTCAAGTCAACTGAAGTCTTAGTTTAGAACTGAAATGTGGCTACCGTAGTTGAACTCTTGGATGCTGTTATGAGAGGACTGTGTTTGCCCAGAAACTTTTCATTAGTATCATCACCTTCTTCAAAATATCAACTCCAGAGGTCTCCCAGATGAGATCACTAGAATATAGACTTTTTTGGTAGGATACACAAGCTCTTTTTGATGCTTTTTTTCCTTCGTCAAGAAAAACTTTTGACCTGTGGGCCAGAAATTGGTCAGGCCAGACAAGCCATCTCATTGCTGATGGATTGAGCTGGCACCAGTGGGCCATAGATATAGCTTTTTTTTTTTTAATGTTAAATATTAGTTTAAAATTTACAGAAAACAATCTTGGAACATCACAGCGATTTTTATAATACGTGCAGGTAATCATAATGGGTACTTTTGTTACTTTCAGATTTTTCAGTTTTTATGCTGTTCTGTGATGACTCATTTTTTTGACTAATATCATCAGTAGCATTTATTAAGGACCGTTTGAGTTAGAGCTCAACAGAATTGACATGGGTTCGCTCTGTGAGTGCTTAGTGTTCAAGAATAGAATGACGCTGGAGGCAAAGACATTGACTACCTAAAACTGGGTAAATAGTAAACTGTTAAGTGGAGGTTTAGCACTTAATGCCTGCTGTGACACTTGTTTAAGCACTGTATGTGTGTTACCTTATTTGTTGCCCCACCAATTGTGTGAGATAAAAGTTGTTGTTAAAAGACCCACTTTAACTGCAAATTGGTACAGCCACTTTGGAAAACAGTATGGAGTTTCCTCAAAAAACTAAGAATTGATCTACCATATGATCCAGCGATCCCTCTACTGTGTATTTACCCCAAAGACTCAAAAACCCATATCTGAAAAGATATTTACACACTAATGTTCATAGCAGCATCATTCACGGTGGCCAGGACATGGAAGCAACCGAAGTGTCCTACGATAGATGATTGGATAAAGAAGCTGTGGTACATATGTACAATGGAATATGACTCAGCCATAAGAAGAGATGAAATACTGCCATTTGCAGCAACATGGATGGACCTCGAAATAATCATGCTAAGCAAAATAAGGCAGACAGAAGAAGTTGAAAACCACATGATATCACTTATACATGAGATATGAACCAAAAAGTAACAAACAAACAGGACAAACAGAGACTCATGGGCATGGACAATTGACTAGTGGTTACCAGCGGGTAGGGGTTGGGGGAGGGGGAGGTAGAGTAAAAGGGGTCAAATAAAGGTGTCAGAAAGAAATCTAACTATGGGAGGGGAAAACAGAGTGCAATATATATATGCCTTACTGTTAAATTGTACACCTGAAACTTACTGGGTTTCGTTAACCTGTGTCACTAAAAATAAAGAAAAATAAAGATCCACTTTATATATGGGGAAACCAAAGCATGGGGATGTTAAGTGACTTGCCCAAAGTCACACAGCAAATAGATGGTGGAGCAGAGAGTCCAAGCCAGGTATGCAGTGTGCTGGGTTCACCTTGTGCTTATCTTGCCCCAGATCTGGGGACAGGCACTTACCAGGGATTCCTGGTCTGTTTTATTCACTGTACAAAGAGTGTACAGAGGACAGTGCGTAAGTTCTCAAAATAACTCGTATCCATAGTCATGTACCAATTCGTTACACATTGCGGTTCAGTTTTTTCAGTTTTTATTTAATTTTGCTTTTCTGTTATAATGTTTTGAATTTGTAAAACATCATGGTTCAAGACTGTAAAAGTATACTACTTAGAAGTCGTGTTTTTATCCTTATCTTCTTCCCACCACTCCCATAGATGGCTTGATAGTATATTTTCCCATCTGTTGGCTAGCTGCCCCTCATGGCCCTTCTTTTAGTAAAGATTTTTAAACTGGGAAGTCCTCCGTGTAGGGAAGAGCACAGTGAAGTAGACCCACACTGCTTGTGGGAGTGCAGGTCTGTGCACCTTTGGATATCAGGTGTAATCATAAAATCATTTGTAACCTTCGATAGATAATGCTGAAGAGATAGAAATTTATACAAGATATTCAATGCAACGTTCTCTGAACGGTGAAAAATGAACAGTTTCAGGGTCCTTCTATAGCCACTACACTGGTATATTCAGAGAATATTCACGGATGTTGGTAAGATTCTTACAATGTGATAAAGGAAATAAAGCAGTGTACAGAAATGGATGTTTTGCACGTAGGAAGAAGACAAGAAAAATCCATAAGGATGTTAAGACATCATTTTTGTTTTACAGTGCTTTATACTTTTTCATGCATTATTGATTATGGGCTGGTAAAGGAGCAGGCTGTTTTTTAATCTGAAAGTTGTAAAAAAGTCTAATCTCTGTTTTTTAAGAATCCAGAGAGTCTCCATATTAAAAATGATAGTTTTAGTCCTCACCATTCTTTTTTGTGTTGTATTGGAAATATATATATTATTTAATACATCAAGTACTAGACTAATATCACTCCCTTTCAATGGCTTGAATTCTATAACTGACTGAGGATTCCAATCCAGAGTATTTAAATTACTTTCTAGGTGTCTTCCCTCTATTCTTCAGAGAGTTTATTTTTGTCTTTGCCTTCTATTTTCTCATGGACAAGTGTTAAAAAGCTAAGTATAGAGTATTTTCTCCATAGGAGTCAGCTTTTGGTATGTTAACTTCTCTTAAATGGGTTAGGTATGATGGTACTCACCTTTATAAACATTTTTTTTTCCTTTTAGCACCTGAAAGACAAGTTTTGGAATTTCATTTTCTACAAGTTCATTTTCATTTTTGGTGTGCTGAACGTCCAGACAGTGGAAGAGGTGGTCATGTGGTGCCTCTGGTTTGCTGGGCTTGTATTCCTCCATCTGATGGTTCAGCTCTGCAAGGACCGATTTGAATATGTAAGTGTTTAGCCCAGCTCTTTGCCTGCTTTGCCACACATTTGCCAGGTTTGAATTATGCAGTGTGAATGAGCCATAATAGGCATGTTTGGGGTAACTCTCCAGGGGAAGCCTGGATCAGGTACTCACTGCCTTGTTTCTTGAGGGACTTTGTGCAGCAGCCAAGGAACCCAGAGTCGGTGTCTCCCAGGGAGGTTCCCTCCCCCTCCCAATAGGGTATTACGTTACCACGTGGGGTCAGTTCACCTACACAGACTGTTTCAATCACAACACAAGAAAATCTCAGTGTATATATTAAATAAAAGCTGAGCTCTTCTTGATGTTTTCTGTTCTAGCCTCCTCCCGTTTCTTCCCCTCTTACACTGGATCTTCTTTCTGAATGGTTTGCACTGTTTCTACCCCAGGCAAGAACTGAATTTGCTCTCTTGGTCCCCTTCGGCCCTGGAGAGTGAGTCCTTTTCCATGTGGGCACACGCTTTGCCTCTTGGCTTCATGTCAGAGCTGTGCAGGTGAACCCTCACTTGTGAGTGCTCCCAAACTAATCACGTGGATCCTGGATAAACCTCAGTCTGCCCTTCAGTGAAATCCACTCCAGGGCCTTGTTTGCTCAGTTGTCATGGATGAGTGGCCCGTGCACCTCTGTGCGAGTTAATCTCAGTTTCAGAGCCTTCTAGCTCTTTCGCCATTCAGGGTCAGGAGCGGGAGCTTCTGACCTCCCAGCTGGCTTGCCGTCCACACCTTCCTGCTCAGGAGCTACAGCTCCAAGCCTTCTTTTCTAAGCTGTTGCCCTCATTGTATCCTGTTAATGTGCTGTCATAGTAGTAAATCTGCTCCTGGATTGCGCTTCCGTTGATCTAGCCCTAAACAAACTAGGAATGTCCCTCCAAGTACATTTTGGGGAGGAGGGCCAGAGCGAGATCCAGGAAGAAATAGCAGAACGTGGTGGTGTCCTGAGTCCTGTTGATGTTAG
Source organism: Macroglossus sobrinus (assembly GCA_004027375.1). NCBI lineage: Eukaryota > Metazoa > Chordata > Mammalia > Chiroptera > Pteropodidae > Macroglossus > Macroglossus sobrinus. The sequence goes on from PVKZ01003500.1 coordinate 75,697, forward strand.
GAGAGAGAATTAAGTACCCTTGGAAAATTGCTTCTAGAGGCTTATAATCCCACTGGTCAGAAGATCCTTAAGAATGTGAGATGAAAATATAATGTATGTTATTATAGTTGGTAAACTAAATGATAGAGCTCTCTATATCAGATCATACTCGTATTTAGGTTGGTTGGGGAATTTTGGCCATCTGGTAATGGGATGCTTTTCTGTGCTTCGCATTCGGCCATGCAGCTAAGCAGAGATCCCCTAGCAAAGCCATCAGGATTAACCTTGGGCTTCTCAGTGCAGTTGAACTCTGCCATGAAAAAGAATGAACACCCTGCTCCTATTCTGTATGTTTCAGCTTTCTTTTTCTCCCACCACACCGATGCGTAGTCACGGTCGAGTTCTGTCTCTGTTGATTGCTATGCTGCTCTCCTGCTGCGGATTAGCAGTTGTCTGTTGTGTCACAGGCTACACCCATGGGATGCACACGCTGGCTTTCATGGCCGCGGAGGTAAGATGCAAACACAAACTTTTGCTCTGATTACATTCGTATTTTCAAGGAAGCTGGAAAATTATTGATAGATTTCTACCCATGAAATGCCTGATGGATATATGGTCTTTTTTTTTTTTTTTAATAAGCATTTGTTAAGACCTTTGTTTTGTGTTGGACACTGGTACTGAATGCTTTTACATGTGTTATTTTGTGTAATCCTTGCTACAACCTAAGTAAAAGTGACTCTTTTGCCATCATTTAAATATTTAGTGCTTACTGTATGCTAGGAATTGTTTGGAATACCTTACCTGTATTGATAAATTTTTACATATATGAACTCATTTTACTATTCCTGTTCCTGAATGAGGAAGCAGGCATAGAGGGTGAAGGGGCTTACAGTTCCAAAGTGGCAAGTGGCATAAGCCAAGTTCAGTGACTCCGAAGTAGAAAGTATATTCTCCTTAAGATATTATGAGCAATGACTGTTGGTGATTAATAAGAAGTGCTCTGTAATTGGTTGTTTAGATACAACATGAACTAAGATTTTCTAGACTAAGACATAAACCATATTATTTTGAAAGAATAATTTGATTCTCATATATATTTTTAAATTTACTTGTAAACCTTTCTGAAAATAAGTTTTTATTCATTAGAAGTCAAATTTTCTTTATGTCCTTATATTCAGTGACTATATTTGCTTTTTTTGCCTCAGGCCAAAGACAAAATAATTTAATCTTGCCCATAATTGCTATTATTAATGAAAAACATGAAATAATAGATATAGCAAAGCTAATTATCTAATATCAGAAACACTGTTTGAACTATTAACAATTTGTTACAATAGGGTTAAAATTCATTTTGCTTAATACCATTTATTTCAGGGTATAATAGTGTAAGTAAAATTAGAAAAGGAATATTTAAGTACTTAATAAAAACATTTGCAGACCTACTTGAATATTTTCTGTATATGAAAAGTATACAACTATATATCCTCTTGAAAAAAAGCCATTTAAAACTTCATTCAAACTGATCTCTGTTAATTATTTGTTTTAGATATATTTTATTATAAATCGCCATTTGAATGATACTGTTTTTCTTTTTTGCTTCTCTTACTTTTAATTAATATTAGGCCAACCTTTGAACAAGGTATACCTATCGAGACATACTGTAGGACATGTCTTTATTTTAGTTTATTGTTATTTATTCTTGATTATTTATTATCGATTACTTATCAAGTTATAGATTTGATATTTTGAGTTAAATTACATTTTTATATTTATAGTGTTTCTTTTCTATGTATGATAAAATATTTTCTATTTATAACTGGGAGTTTCCTAATCTCAAATATAAATAATTTTAACAGTTCTATGAGACTAAGAGGAAAATGTTCTTAACATCAATTTCTATAAAAAGGGAACTCTCATATACTATTAGGGGGATTGCAAACTGGTACAGCCACTATGGAAAACAATCTGGAGGTTCCTCAGAAAATTAAAAATGGATCTACCTTTTGATCCAGCAGTTGTACTTCTGGATATTTATCCAAAGAAAAGCAAAACAATTCGTAAAGATCTATGCATCCCTGTGTTCATGGCAGCACAATTTATAGTAGCAAAGATACGGAAGCGTCCTAAATGCATTTCAACAGATGATTGGGTAAAGAAGTTATGGTTCATATGTACGATGGCATTTTACTCAGCCATTAAAAAAAATGAAATTCTACCATTTGCAATGATGTGGATGGACCTAGAGGTTATACTGAGTGAAATAAGTCAGAGAAAGATAAATGTCATATGATTTCATTTATATGTGGACTATAAGGGACAAAACCAAACTAATCAAAAAGACAAATATAGAGGACAGTCTGGCGGTGGCCAGAGGGGAGGGGGTTGGTGAGAAAGGGGTGGGTGAAGGATTAAAGAAGTACAAATTAGTAGTCACTAGACCGTCACGGGAGTGGGGAGCACTGCACAGGGAATGCAGTCAGCAGTAATGTCATGGCTAGGTGTGGAGGGCCAGAGAGAAAGAGCAATCGGGGGTATCATTTATAAACTATATAAAAATCTAACCAATGTATGTATACTTGAAACTAATAAAATAAAAATTTTAAAACATGTCAGTTTCCATAATGTAAAATACCACGAGGGCCTTAGTTTGTTTTTAAGTTCCTTCATTCTCTATTCTTCTGTGTTAGCAAAGAGTGCATACAGCGTTGCGTGGAGAGCAGGACTCATATCTAGGGTACTGGTATCTAAACTATACTTTGTGTATAGGGTCACCAAGTATTACAGAAAACTCTCTTTGGTAATCAGTTATGGTGACTGAGTGCTGGATAAAATAGACGTGATCGTCACACTAGAATGACCCTCCAGATTGTAGGTGGCCTCCCTAGGAGATGGACAGGTGTAATTGTCACCTATTAATAGAAAAGGACTTAATAAAAGTTGGGTTTCAGGATCATGAAAATATTCCATGGACAGTTGAAGCAGATGAAATAGAATGCTTGGTTAACTTGAACAACTTGCCTTTTTTCTCTCTTGGTTTTATTGAGATATAAGTGACATACGGCACTGTGTAAGTTTCACGTGAGCAGCGGCATAATGACTTGACAGACCTGTGCTGCGAAGTGATGACCATGATAGGTTTCATTAGCATCCATCATTTATCGTTACGAAAAAAAGAAAAATGTTTTTTTCCTTGTGATGAGAACGTTAGGGTCCACTCTCTTAGCAGTGTTCATATAAACCATCCAGCAGTGTCAGCTCTAGTCACCATGCTGTCCATGACATCCCTAGGACTTAGTATCTTACAGCTGGAAGTTTGCACCTTGGGCCACCTTCATCTGATTTCTCCACCCTCCACACCCCTTGAACAACCTGCTTTTTAATTGAACTGAAAAATATTTGTATTTTATAATTCTGTAAAAGTAACTTTGGCCTGAGGAATCCTAAACTTTATTAAAAAGAAAAAAATCTTTTTTTTTTTACAGTCACTTCTTGTGACAGTGAGGACTGCTCACGTGATTTTACGGTGAGTAGACATTTGGAGGGAGGTGACTGAGGTCCACTCATACAGTTGATTTTAAGATATAACATGTATACAATATATAAAAAGGTGACTGTCCTATATCAGGTTTAAACCAAATACACTTGTAACATTAAATTACTAAGACAATTTTTCTTGACTCACTGCAGATATGTAATCCATCTTTGGGACCTCAACCACGAAGGGACGTGGGAAGGAAAGGGAACGTATGTCTATTACACGGACTTTGTCATGGAGCTGACTCTCTTATCCCTGGACCTCATGCATCATATTCACATGTTGGTGAGTTTCCGCAGAAGGAGGGAAGCTTTTCAGAATCAGGAACCCTGGTCAGCGCATTAACCAATGAAACATCTGTGGATGGACCACTTCCAGACCATAAAAAATGAATGCAGCTGCGCCCCTCCCCCTTTTGCCACCGGACATAAAGCAGTGTCCCAGAACCACTTTGGTTGGTGCCCAGCTCAGGAGGAGTCTGCTGAATCTCTTAGGTGGCTTAGTTAACTCTGCGGACCAAGGGAGTAGATAATTCTTGCAGTGTGAAGTTGAGAGGATTCCTCTCCCCATTGCTTTGTGGCTTCTAATATTTGGTACTTAATTACCTTGTTGGTGGTAATGAAGATTCTTGCAGTGTTGGCTACTTCATGGATTCATAAATTTTCTATCTTTGTGATTAAAACAAAGTCTTCATATTTAATTTCTCCTCCTGCATTGTCTCCATTTTATTTCGGTGTGCACGAAATTCCAGTGTCAAACAGCTCCTCATTGGTTAGCACACCACTGATCTAATAATGTGGAGAACGTATTTGATGGGCAGTTTATTTAAATTATAAGCCTATTAAAGTAGCATTTAAAAATTACTGGGTTAGACACAACACATTTCTAAGTTTACTTTTTGAAAGTAACTTTGAAAACATACTTTAAAAAACTATGTAGAGCTATTGTTAAAAAATAAGGAAAAAAGCCCTCCCCCACCAAAATTCTAGAGATCACTGTTAACATTTTGTTGTATTTGCTGCTGCTTTGTATTTTCAAATACATAGATTCATAAATGGAGATCATATTTTGGACGTATAGTTTAGATTTTTTTTAGCTAATTATGAAATTTTCTTAACACTAGTAATAATTCTTTTAAACCATTTTAATGCACTCAAGTTAAAAATTCCATCATACAGGTGTACGATGATGTAATTAACCATCCCCCATAAATGGGGTATTTAGATTGTATTCAGTTGTTTGCAAAATCACATCTATACATAATTTTTTTATCACATATCAGTTTTCTTAAGGTATTTTTAGCCTGCTTTTTTTCACTTAAGTATTCTTTCCCATGTAATTAATCTTCAAAAGTGTTATATATAAAATACATTAATATGTAATTATATTTTATAATAAATATAATTAATGACTACACAGTATCGTATACATGAGTTTACAACCTGTTTCCCTACTGGGCATTTTGTTCATTTTCTGTGTTTTTTTTTTTAAATATATAATTGTGTGGGTGGACATCTCTTTGCATGAAGCTTTTAAATTTCCGATTAGTTCCTCGGGAATGGTTGCTGGTGAGGGAGTGATGAGGCAGAGAGCACGGACGTTGTTTATGGTAGTGAGATAAATATGCATTTGCTTCTGAAAGATCATGCTCGTTCCCCTTCATGGGCAATTAAGAGCTGCTGTTCCCACCTCGCCGTCAGACCAGCAGGTTCACGTGCATTTTTACTGTGTCATTTATTCTCTTGCCCTCTCGTTAAGTTATTTGGCAACATCTGGTTGTCCATGGCCAGCTTGGTCATCTTCATGCAGCTGCGCTACCTGTTTCATGAGGTCCAGCGTCGAATCCGCCGGCACAAGAACTACCTGCGTGTCGTTGGGAACATGGAAGCGAGGTGAGTGAGCACGGGCCGTCGCTGCCCGGGTGTACTCAGCTGAGGTGTTTAATACTGTCGGGTCTGGACCGTATAGGAACTAGCTTTGTAAACCGGTAGCAGAGTGATGAAGAGGGTAGGTTCCGGAGCCAGTTTGCCTGGGCCCGAACTCCTGCTTGGTTGCTGTGGGTTCAGGTAATTCACGTAACTTCTCACGGTCTGGTTGCGTCCTCTCTCAGGAGGGCAGTCGAACCCTCTTCCTGGGACCGTTGGGAGGATTCAGTGGAGGGATGCACGTAGTGTGCTTCAGGCGTCCTAGTACTGGCCGCGTAGTATGTGCTCAGTAAATATTAGGTGTTTCTCATCATGCCATTATTTTAATCATCATTATTATTAAATGGAAACTTCCTTGGGCATATGCCCTGTTTATTTTATGAAAGTGGGTCCCATTTATTCCTTATACATGCATGTTTACACACATACACACACACACACACACACATACACACACACACTTTCACACTCAACCTCATTGAAGGAGGCACTCAGTTGCCCACCTGAGACCTAATCAACCCTAAAAGTGTGAGATTAATGTCATTTTTGTGTCCAAGGGGACTGTTTGGTTCTCTGGGGGGTCTCAACTCCTCTGATTTGCCCAGAAGTGTTCCCTCAAGTCGTCACTAACAGGAGCCACTGTTAAGACAAAGTTAGTTTCTGTGTTTAAGTTCCTTACTTGCTCTTTGATGGGCTGCAAAGAGAAAACAGATGCAATGTTTTAAAGATTGGAAATTTTTTACTGAGTCCCTGTCACTGAGTTCTCCTGTCACGGCTGTTAAAAAGGCGAAGTCTGTGAAGTGGTGCTCAGTGTACGTTTGTGGAACTGATTGCTGCCAGGTGCGTCTTGTTTGTAACAGGTTTGCAGTTGCAACTCCGGAGGAGCTGGCTGTCAATAACGATGACTGTGCCATCTGCTGGGACTCCATGCAGGCTGCAAGGAAACTGCCCTGTGGACATCTTTTTCACAAGTAAGAGCTTTGGGCAGGGCCACGTGGGACTGGTTCTGTCTGGGGCATGTGGATGCTTTTTGTACCTGGGCTCAAGACTGACCCTAGCAGAGGAAGCGGGGCTCTGCTTCAGACTGGGTGTGCGGCTCGTCAGAATTTTGAAGAGAAGACCAGCGCTGTGATGGTGTCAGTTGGTAGCTAAAATAGAGCGAGAGGACACACCATTGGAATAGAGGATTCAAAGGCATGACAGGCCAGCATTTTTGGATGATTCAGCCACGGTAGTCAGATAGAGTTGGAAAGGAAGATGGTGAGTCACATGATAAAGTTATACTGAGGAAGGGTCATGACCAGGAGCATGGGAGATGACTGCATATGTTAACGAATTAATGCTCAAAATGTACTAGAAATTACATTACAGTGAAGTAGGGCCAAGAGGTAATGTCAACAAAAGCCTCCCCATATTTAAATTTCACTAGTGGTAAGTAGAAAATGAATTATAGCACATTTGATACATTCAGAGTACTTCTGGTGGATCCTCACTAAATATGCTATGATTAATCTTTTTTGGTAGCTCCTGTCTTCGTTCGTGGCTGGAACAAGACACCTCCTGTCCAACGTGCAGAATGTCTCTGAATATCGCTGATAATAATCGCGTCAGGGAAGACCATCAAGGAGAGAACTTGGATGAGAATTTGGTTCCTGTGGCAGCCGCTGAAGGCAGACCGCGTTTAAACCAACACAATCACTTCTTCCACTTCGATGGTTAGTTGGTTTCAGCCTCTAAACGCATACCAAGGGGTTTTCTACCCTAAGGGCATGCTGTTTTAATTATTAATTGCCCTGTACAGGCCAGGTTAATATAATACTTCAGTTTTAATCAAAAGTGTTGAGTGGGTATCGATAGCACTGAGAGGTTATTCTTTATCAGGCATTTTGCTAGATTCTGTGTGAAAGTGGATGGAGGCCAGGAGCAGGGAGAAGGGGGTGGTAAAGTGGAATCAACCATGCTTGAAAGGCGCACCCTTGATCAGTTTAATAGTTAACGGTTGGTAATAATTTATTGCATGGGTAATAATTTAAGCATATATAATGAAAGGTCATTGCATAGCCTTTCGAGTGAGCGTCCGAAGCAGAATCAGAGTTGGAACCCTGCTTTTATGCCCATAAATATAAAAATCCTGCCTCCCAGCATTGGTGAGAGGAGTTGGAATAAAAACCCCATTTAAAAATCCTAAGGCCATGGGCACCAACCATATCAGGGGCCGATTGAGCATCCTTAATTCATATACATTGAGCTGTTGTTGAATTTCATCAGTACCAGTACGACTAAATTCTGTGAGCTCCTATTTCTTCCTGTAAAACAGATATCCTTGGCATTCTGTTAGGAAGAGTGCTATTCAGATCTCCGATTTGAGTTTTCAGGGTGGAACGTGTGGGAGTGGTGGCACACTGGTGAACGTCCCAATAGAAAGGACCAACGGGAGTAGAGCCAGGTCTCCCAGAAGATTCGATAAAGGCTGCTTGGCCGGCTGGGCTGGAGCTGCTGGAGGGGTTTAGACAGGGCTGCTTTGGTGGCTATTAAGACTACCGGATAAGACTTCTCTAATATACTAGCAGATCTTAGACATGGGTCCTGTCTCTACAATCTATTATTTTATGAATCATTACTAAAAACTTGGTCAAAAGAGAAAAGGTAACTTTATTTCTCCCTAGTAAGTACATGTGTTAAGTGTATCATTTTTTAACAAGCACGTTTTATGGAGCAAGACCTTTGGGACAGCCGTTTAACCTGTTTTTGTATTTTATGCCTCAGTACTTTCTTGTGAAGGAAAAAGAAATTACCCCGAAGTGTGTGGCTCGATACTAAGTTTTTTTACAGCCGATACTTGGGTGGCATATATTTTAGGATCCCTTCCTCTTAGAAAAATAGCAGAAGCAGCAGAGTTCTTGCTGCCAGTAGTCCACAAGCCTGTGTCATAGAACTCTCTGAAACAAATTTTGAATCAAACAAAATTTGATTTAAATCATATTATTAGGGAGAAAATACTTCGTGAAAATAATATCTCTGAGTAGTATTTAAGTGTAGTGTGAACGTGGAGCCAAAACCCATCTGTTGCAGCAGCTTTAGAGCATGAGGAGCTTCCTTACATCCTAGGCCGAGAGAGTGGACTGAAGCTGTGCGCATCCAGTGCCACTGGAAAGCAGGACAGCCGAGTGGTCGTGTTCTGGAGCCTCACTGTCTGGCTTCATATCCTGGCTTCATCATGAAATGGTGTGGTCTTGGGCCTGTTCCCTAACTTCTGAGTGCCTTGGGGACCAAAGACCAAAGGGGCTAGAGTCAAATCTCTGAGAGGAGTGAAAGGAGCATTAGTACTAGATGAAACCATATAGGCTTTTAATGTGGGTTAAGTGAGCTAATCCATGTGAAACTCTTGGTCCAAAAGGCCTGGCATAAAGCCCTCAGTGAACACCAGCTGGTATCGCCGAGTGGCCAGCGCTGCAGCAGAGGACATGGGGCTCACTGGGGAGAGAGGTCTCTAAAACTCGTGCTTGATTCTTGTTTGTTTTAGGGTCCCGGATTGCAAGTTGGCTGCCGAGTTTTTCCGTGGAAGTGATGCACACCACCAACATCCTGGGCATTACGCAGGCAAGCAACTCCCAGCTTAATGCCATGGTAAGACCCGCTGACTGCTTCAGGAGGGTTAGTGACCGGCGGGGAAGGCAGGATGAGAAGGGGTGTGTGGTGTGGATGACCCTGCTGGTCCTCCTCCACTTCGGCAGAATGGCAGGGTTCAGGGGGGCGTTTTATTTATTCCCTGGGATCATTTAAAGTCCTGTGTTTTGAATTTGAAACTGGTTTGAAAACCAGCTTTTGTTTTACTGGTGCAGCAGGTAATATCTAACCTTTTCTGAGCACTGCTGGGTTCACTCGGTTGTGGTACAGGCCAGTCTTGACTCTCCTTGATTTTAGCCAAATACATCGAATGACGTGCCTTTTTATAAAACTTGTGTTAGGCTATTGATTGTGTGTTTTTGACCCCTGGCCCCTCCTGTTCCCAAATAAATAAATACACGTATTTTGAGATATTGAGACATACTATTGGTTTAAGGGTATTATGAAAATACTTCAAGATTTTTTGAAGTGTGCTTCTTAAGCTTTGTCATACGGTATGCATTTTTATTTTATAGTGTTGGAGAAACATGTTTCACCACTGTTGAAATTTAGTGTTCTTTGTGATAATATCTTAGTTCTGCTCAAATAGGGCCTTGATCTGACCTGGGTGATCCTGGCCAGGACTTACTTCCAAAGGTCATTGGTCATCTGTTCATTCGTCCATTAACCTTAGTGCATTTATTCAGCGAAGTTGTCCTGGAGGCCTGTTGCCGTGACAGCTGCTGTGCAGTGTAAACAAATGCACCACACCTGCCATGTAAACAAGGCAGACGTGTGCCCTGTTCTCAAGACGTGTAAATTCCAGTTGGGGAGACTGATTATAAATGCAAACAGATGAGGTCACTGCTGATGGTGATGCGTCTCTAAAGGCAGTGGGGTGGCTGATGTGGGGGTGAGCAAAGGCTGTCTTACAGGAGATGTTCAGGGGAGTTCTCTCTGAGGAGATAACATAAACTGAGACATGAAGGAAGAGAAGGAGGTGCATTGGGGGAAGGAAGCGGTGGAAACAGATGCAAAGGCTATGAGGTGAGAAAATTCTGGAAACAGGTCATGGCAGCCGGAGCCCAGCAAGTCGGGGAGTGAGATTGTAGAGCCAGGTTGTGCAGAGATATGCAGGCCATAGTACAGTTTAGATTTAATCATGAGCATGTCGGAAGGCCATTCAGGGGTCCCCCGCCCTGGGGACTGGGAGGAATGAGTTTGCTTTTGAGAGGAGAACAAATTATTGAGGAGCAAAAATGGAGGCAGCGAGACCGGTTGGGAGGCCGTCGCAGTAGTTCAGGCAAGAGACTGGTGGCTTGGACCAGGGAGTGTGTGTGAAGATGGGAAGCAGTGGCGGTTTCAGGTGTCTTGGGAGATGGGCTGACAGGACTTGCCGGTGTTCTGATTGGATGATGGGCAGCGCGGGGTGAGCGAAGTGGAGGAGCAGGAGCTGATGTGCTGGTCTTTAGTTAAGCTGCTGCGTGGGTGCGAGTGCCATGTACTGAGAGGGGCAGGCGGGGGGGAGGAATAGGTCCGGAGGCGGGGACTCAGCACCTCGTTGGGCTGGGAGACATCTGTAGAGGTGTCATGCAGGCGGTTCTGGACCTCAGTAAAGAGATCAGTCAGTCTGGACCTGCACGTTGGGGAGTTTTCAGTCATTGGGTGCTATGCAAAGCAGGGGACTGGATTTGCTAGGACAAGAACGTAGCTCTCAAAGAGAAGAGGGCTTGGGCTGAGGTCTGGTGGAGAGGAAGGAGCCATAATGCGATTGAAAAGGAAAGAACCAGGAGAAGGTTCTTCCTACATGTGAGCGTGCATGTAGAAATTCTCAGGTGAGGTCGGAGAGAGGCGTGTCAGACTTGGCAGAGGGAGGGGGCTGAGGAGCTGGAGGAGAAGCGGCAGTTTCTGTGGCCTGAGGAAGTGAACAGTAGATTGTGGTGGATTGAAGAGCGGGTGGGACTGATGGACACTTGTGTTGCTTTCACGTTTAGCTGTTGGGAATAAAGCTTCTGGGAACTTCTTGGAGACCCCGCCTTCTCTTCTGAGCACCGCCAGTCTTTCTAAAGCACATTCTAAAGCACGTTTGGTGCGTGAACAGGAGTGATCAGTAGAGTGGGGAGATCAGTGGCCCAGAACAAACAGAAGCATTCACCGAAAGAGCAGACTGAGGTGGAGGGCGGGTGGGAGCCAGGGCAGTAGAGCAGTGTTCTCCTGTGTTAGGAGGAGGGATGGAGGTAGCTACAGGCATGTTTTTGAGATATGGTTTAAAAAGAAGGCATGGCTCATTATAACCAAGAGGTGGAAGCAGCCTAGATGTCCATCAACAGACGATTGGATAAAGCAGTTATGGTTCATACATGCAATGGAATATTACTTGGCCATAAAAAATGAAATCCTATCATTTGCAATGGCATGGATGGACCTAGAGGTTATTAGGCTGAGTGAAATAAGTCAGACAGAGAAAGATAAATACTGTATGATTTCATTTATATGCAGAGTCTAAGAAACAAAAAGAACAAACTAATGGAAAACAGACCCACAAATACAGAGGACAGTCTGGTGATAGCCAGAGGGGAGGGGGTTGGGGGACTGGGAGAAGGGGTGAAGGGTTAAAGAAGTACAAATTAGTAGTTGATAGACCATCATGGGGGTGGGGAGCATGGTCTAGGGAATGAAGTCAGCAGTAATGTTATGGCAAGGTGTAGAGCCAGAGGAGAGAAAGAGCAACTAGGGGAATCATTTCATAAAATATATAAATCTCTAGCCAATATATTGTGTACTTGAAACTAATAATAAAATAAAATTCTAAAAAATGTGGTATATACATACCGTGGAATATTCAGCCATTAAAAAAAGAGGAAGTATTGTCATATGCTACAATAAGGGGATCCCAGGACCTCCTCGAGGGTGTTATGCTAGGTGAAATAAACGAGTTACAAAAATATACTGCATGATTCCACTTATGTGAGGTATAGCGATTAGTCAGACTCTTACAAACAAAGTAGACTGGTGGCTGCCAGGCGTAGGGGTGAATGGGGAGTGAGTTTTTAATGGGTATAGAGTTTCAATTTTGCAAAATGAAAAAATTTGAGAATCTGTTGAATAGTAACGTGTAACAATTAACACTATTGTACACTAAAAAAATGGTTAAGATGGTAAATTTTGTTTTTGACCACAATAAAGAGAAAAAGGCCCACCTGCCGGCTGGCTCCCACTTTCTCAGTAGAACCTTCAGCCAGGTCGTCTGCAGAGTGAGTGACGTCACGGCCTGAGAGATGGCCTGTAGCCCAGGGTGGCGACTGACGGGCTCATGTCAGGTTCCACATGAGCTCCTTGGAGTCAGGCCACTGTTGAAGCTCTGCAGGTGACTCTTCTCACCTGCCTCCTCAAAAAAATCAGAATTCATGGGCACGTGGCCCTCGTGGGAATAAGAATTATGTTCTTGGAATTGGTGTGTTTAAATTTCTCAGGCAGGCCCTGATGTTCTTCCTCCAGTACCGAGATGGATTGGAACAGCCTATTTTTAGCACAGCTAACTCTCTGGAACCATACCTTTTTAAAATAAAGATCCAATATTTAACTTACTGGATTTTCTGGAAGAAAGGCTTTGGTCCAGTGAAATGAATCTTGGGTGTTTTTTCATTTAGGAAATAAGGGAATGCTGTTTAAGAATAGAGACTGATTGTCGAGGTTCTCATGGACCTGGGAAAAAATGGTCAGCTCACATGATATAAACAATAAGGGGACCCCGGGACCCAGGGGACCCCAGGTCCTTCTGCTGCGTGCCGCCATCCAGCTTCCCTCACCCCAGCGGTGACTGAGCAGAGCTTCGTGCGGGTTCCAGCCTGGTCTTGTCACTCGGGGCCCTGACAGTGAGGCTCCTTCCTCCTCGCTGTCCAGTGACAGCAACACGCTCCTTAGGAGCCACCACCCCAACAGTAGACTTGATTGTGCCCCTGAAGCAATTCGGTTCTTCCTCCTTTTCTTTTTTTTTTTTTTTTTTTTTGATCATTGGGACTGGGACTTATCCACAAATAAAACCTTGAATGTAAGCTCTATAAAATAAATAGACGTATGTGAAAACACCCAGAGCTTCTCTGATGAAAGCGGGCTGGTCGCGTGCCAGGACCCGCGCCTGTCCCCGGCGCCCGCACCCGCCCCCGCCCCACAGGGGCTCTGTGGCAGCTCCATGTCCCGTGCTCGCGACAGCCCAGAGCAGTGCTGGGAGTGCACATTCTTTATAGTCTTTTTCAAATTGAGGTGTAATTTTCATATATTCACCCTTTTTAGCGTTCAGCTCTGAGTTTTGTCAGATTCATGGAGGTGTGTGACCCCTGCCAGAACCAAGATATAGACAGTTCCGTTTCCCCTCCCCTTGCATTCCGTTGTCCCCTTTGTGATGACTCTCTCCATGCCCCGGCCCCTGTCGGCCACTTGCCGGTTTTCTGTTCCTGTAATTTTGCCTGTTCCAGAATGTCATATAAATGGAACTATTCACGCATAGTCTTTTGAGTGGGGCTTCGTTCATGTAACATAATGCATTTGAACTTCATCCATGAGATATGTATCAGAAGTTTGTTTCTTTTCAAAATTACATCTTTATAAAGAGAACATATTTTTACCGGAGTTAAAACAAGTTGAGCTCGTTTTTACCGGAGTTAAAACGAGTTGAGCTCGTTTTGGGATCCAGCTGGGTTTCTGTTTTCTTTTTATTATTATTTGAAATATTATTATTTGAAATGGATGTTGTCTCACGTTATCTATTAGGCATCCTGGAAAAATATTAAAGGGTGTGTGGTTTGCTAGTGATCTGCAAACAGCTGGCCCCTCACCCTTGTTCTCAAGGCAGAATGCCAAGTTCAGTGCCCTGGAGCCTGCCGTCCACCACAACCGCGTTGAGGACCTGTTGAGCGTGAACGTTGCTGAGGCCTCCATGTTTGTGTTTCTGTAGGCTCATCAGATTCAAGAGATGTTTCCCCAGGTTCCTTACCACCTCGTGCTGCAGGACCTCCAGCTGACACGCTCGGTCGAAATAACAACGGACAACATTTTAGAAGGGCGGATTCAAGTACCTTTTCCCACACAGGTGAACTGCGGCTTTAAGCATGGCAAATGGATGGCGCCTTCACAAAAATTAGTCCCCTAGACTTCTTTAGTTACTTTAACAACTGAACATTATTTATGATTTGGTGAAGGGTTTTTGTAATTTCCCCAGCTTTCCCAATTATAACTGAGAACAGACCCACCAAAGAGTCTTGGATTAAGACAAGAACAGATGTACTTGGGTCCGGGAGCTCATAGCTTCGGTTCCTTTTGGACAAGGGTGGGCAACCTTTTTCTATAAAGGGCCGATAGAAATGCTTTAGCTTTCCAAGCCAAACAGGTTTTGTTTTAACATCTTACCTCTGCTGTCAGAGCACAAACGCAGCTGTGGACAATATGTAAATGAACACACCTGTGTTCCAGTAAAGCATGAGTCATAAAAGCAGATGGAGGGAGAATTTGGCTCCTGGGCGGTAGTTTGCCAACCCCCGGCGCCAGGAGATAGTGTCACATGTCCCTGGTTGGCTTTACACGTTGGCGTGGTTTTCCATTAGGTATAACAGCTATGTGAGGCTTGCACTTTTGACTTTTGTTAAAAGGTCAGGTTTCCCTGTCCATCATATGTAACCTCTGTGATGGGTTCTAGATGTATTAACATTTTAAAGACAAACTTCCTGGCAGGACCAGGGAATCACCTACCAAGAAGTTACTCAGCTTTAGCATATAAAAACATACAGAAATCTATTAAAACCCTAAAACTTGAGGATCTTTGAAGAGGGAATAGTCTGGACTTTGGAGTCAGGTGGGCTGGGATATGAGCCGTGGCTCGCCAGTCCTACGTGTTTGACCTTGCTGTTGGCTCTGGATTTCCCCAGCAGCAGACCCTGAGATAAGGATTCACACAGCAGTAAATTTGGGAAGCATTCCAGGAAACACTGGCAGCCACAAGACTGACGGAGAAGGGGAGGTGGCCAGCAAAGGCTTAGTTATCCAGCAGGTTACAGTCGGGGTGACTAGAGCTGGGTCCCACTGGGGGCCTCCGAGATCCAGTGTAGAATGCATTGTCCCTCAGCGGGGTGTTTATTAATAGTTCCATAAACCGCTGGTAGAGGGCTGCTTCTAGGGGCAAAGTTACCTCGTTCAGCCAGAGCGAGTCCTCAGGCAATGAAGTGTAGACACTGGCCAGCCAGTACTGCGGACCAAAACCTACAGGGAAAAAGGCAAGGCCCGAAGTGGCTGCAGCTTTGGCCAAGGTCTCAGGCTAAAAATTGAAGAACAGCACCTACTTCATAGGATGTAGAGAAGACATGTGAGATGATCGTGTCAGGGGTTTTCCACAAAGCATCAGTGTTATCTGATGTTGTCATTTTCTCATTGTTGTGCACGTACGATTACTGAAAGGGAAGCTAAGTGTGGAGCCAGTGGAGACGCTCAGACTTATGCCTCGGGCGCCTTTGTCTAGTCTTCAGTCTTAGTAGCATTGTCCTTTGGGGCTGTGGGCTCTGGAAGCTCAGGCTGCGGTGGGGACCAGCGCCCTCTGCCCGCTGGGAGTTCCCTGCCCCTGTCTTTAGATTTGGTACGGCTCCCACTCACTGGTGCTGCTTCTCTTTCAGCGATCCGATAGCGTTAGGCCTTCACTGAACAGTCCTGTGGAAAGGCCAAACAGCGAGCAGGACGATGGAGAAGCTTCTGCTCAGGTAAGGTCTGCACACGAGGGAGTGTGGTTTCCATAGGGGTCTTCAGTCCTGCCTCTAACATTCGTTGCACGTAGGACAGAGTGTAGAAGAGGGCCATGTGCCATACCAGCCTCAATATTTAAGGTCGACACACCAAGCTGTGCCCGTGGCGTGGCCTGCAGTCCACCCCATGGGGACTGTCTTCAGGGGCTCATGCACCCTTCTTCTTGCTTTGCTGAAGTCAGGGAGAGGTGGTGGTGGTGGAGGGGCTGGGTAGTGACGGAAAAGTGCCACACATCAGGAACTCTTAAAAACAGGCCTCTCTCTTAGCCTTTTTCTGCCTCAGCTTTGTCACTGAGTAGAGGTGGGTGGCTGTGCTGAAGTCAGCCGGCCTGGATCTGTGTGTGGTGGTGCCCGCATCCGTGATCGGGCACCTGCCTAAGCATGGGGGGCACTGAGCCTCGTCTTGACCTTGGGGCTTCTGCCACAACTGAAAGAATCCCATTTTAATATCCTATTACACAAAGATCCTTAGAATTTAGCCTTTTAACCTGCTTGACCCCGTTTTCCGAGTCAGGTGAGGGTATAAAATTAATGCAGTAAGTGTGATAAGACTTGTTTAAATTTTAGAGCAAGTAGTAGAATTAAACAGATAATTGCCAGAATGCAAACTAGCAGTTAGCGGTGTTATTTTCCAAGAGTGCAGTCTCGTGGAGCTTGTGTTTGTCATAGTGCTCATCATTTACAAACACTATCTAGTAAGTCTAGTAAGTCAGGTTCTGTTCTCAGAGGTACACAGCCCGGTTTCCTGCCAGGACCTGTTTCTGCCATCGCACGCATGCTTGTGGTCCCTGCCTGGCAGCAGGTGCCCTTTGGGTCTGGGACAGCACTGGGTGGGTCCCTCTGGCCAGGCGGGGAATGTGCTTAGGAGGACAGCCTGTGCTCACGTGGCCCCTTGCTTCCTCGTGTCCAGACCGAGCACATGCCTCTGGACATCAGTCCGCAGCTGGAGGAGGCGCTGGACTTGAGCGAGGTGGAGGCAGAGCCCAGCGAGGGGGAGGACTTCGAGGCGCGGGGCAGCCGCTTCTCCAAGTCTGCGGACGAGAGGCAGCGCATGCTGGTCCAGCGCAAGGACGACCTCCTGCAGCAAGCCCGCAAGTAGGTGCTTCCGCCCCAGCCGGCGGACGCCCCGGAGGCTCTCGTCGTGTCTTTTAAACAGATCCTAATGTTGAGAAACCACTTCAGGTCACCTAAAAATTCAGATTTCTTGAAAAATTAGAGGATCTGGTTAAACCAGACCCAACTGGTAACTTCCCGCAGCCAGTGCTGTCACCGTCTCCCGTGGACGTCCTCAGCCACGCCTACTTGACAGCACACACGTGCCACCGTTCTAAGCCCCTTAGATTAATTATTCTCATTCTCTTGACACCACTAAGAGGGAGCGCTATAATTGTGCCCGTTCGACAGACTTAAAGCTGACGAAACAGGCCTAGAGAGGTTAGCACTGCCCTGGTGTCCAGCTCCCAGGCCCTCCCTCTTGGCCACTTCGCCTTGCAACCCGCACACCTGTGTGTCACACTTGTCACTGGTCGGTTGCAGCTGGAGCCTGGAGTGTTTCTGAGGGTGGGCTGGCGCTTTTTATTTAAACTCCTGGGGACAGGGCCAGTATCCTGTCAGGCGGGCGGGGCTTGTGAGTGGCGACGTGTGTGTATGAGAGTGTGAGTGATGGGCGGAGGTGCCCACGGGAGAGGGAGGGGCTCAACAGCTGAGTTTGTTCCTCTGTTCAGAGGTGAGTGTCTTTCCTGGGATGGCGCTGAGTGACAGCTTTATGAAAGTGCTGTAAAGTGGGCATTAAACATAAACAGATGCTTTATGCTTCTGTATGTATGTGTTCCAGAGCTTCCCTCATCTCTCATGCAAACCCTTTGTTCTTTTTGTTCAAGGCGTTTCTTGAACAGAAGTTCTGAAGATGACTCAGCCTCAGAGAGTTGCCTCCCCTCAGAAGGCACAACCTCTGACCCCGTGACCCTGCGTCGAAGGATGCTGGCTGCGGCTGCCGAGCGGAGACTTCAGAAGCAGCAGACCTCCTAGCGCTTCCTGGCCGTCCTCAGCCACCTCCTGAGCAGCGCGCCCACCGGAAGAGGCCTGTCCCCAGTTCCGCCTGCTGTTTGAAGAAGTGGGCTTGACTGCATTGCCGCTGTATAAAGCATGTGGTCTTAATAGTGTTTGGACAGCTGACAAATTTAATCCTTTTTTGTAATACTTTCTATGTGACATTTCTTTTCCCTTAGAAACACTGCACATTTTAACTCTAGGCATGAACACTTCTGGTCTTAGGGCTGGGGGAAGATCACGAGGAAGTGGGCAGCCGGAGACCCCGAAACCAGCAGCTTCGGTTGCTGCTTTATACATAAGTCACAAGAAATGCTGGTGTCTTAGCTCCAGATCTGGCGGGAGCGTGTGGGGGTGGGGGGTGCAGGGAAAGCAGAGGCAGAGGCACAGCGGGGGCCTGGCCCCAGGCCACTGGAAAGCTGCTCTTGTCAAACTGCTGTTAGCGAGAAGGCTGGACGCACGGGCCGCAAGGCAGCTTGGGAAAACGGCAAGTGGTTTGATACCTGGAGCACCCCGACCTGTAAAGTGTGAGCGGGTGCCCCGTGGTGTCCCAGTACATCCAGGACTTCCTTTCTGAGCCCTAATCAAAGCTGGCTTTATTTCCGTTAATGCCGGTGCTCCTGCATCTCACCAGTTTACGCTGTGTGTCCTCCTTTCTGCATTTCATAGCCCCCCGGACATGGGGAAGGTCAGCTCTGAAATGATGGAGCAGCAAGCTTTGGTTTATGGTTTGAATTCCTCCGTCAAGTGAATTAGGCGATGCCAAAGGCTGCGGGTTTGGTCCTTGGAGAAAATGTGGGCCTTACAGGATGGGAGAGGAAGTTTTGGAGGGCTTTACTGAAGAAACAAAAGTTACCTTTTGCATCTTTCTTCCCATGGAGCCCTTCACTTTCATAACTTTGTTCCCGTTGGTTTAATTAAACGTAGAAAGGTGAGATGTTGAGCCCACCTGCCCTGGAGCTGACCCAGGTCCTGGCCCTTTTCAAATTCTTCACACATTTAACTTTAAGGATTTGAAACACGCAATCATAGGTTACATAGTTCAGTTTTATGTCCTATTGGATTTTTTTTTTAAATGTTGGAAAGCATAGTTTTTTGGTAGTCCTTTTGGGGAGAATCCAGTATTATCTAAAATTATTGGCAAAGTTAAATGTATTTTACATAACTGAAAGTTTTTAGAATGTTGAAAAGTAATTGAAAAAAAGAGTGACGAGTAAATGTTTAGGCCAAGATAATTTATTTCAATAAATCTTTCAAAAGCCTTACCTTGAAATGCTGTTAGTAAATTTCTGTGATTTTTTTTTAAATGTATTTCGTTTTGCTGAGAGCATAGCTATTTGTTTTTATTGTAAAACAGTAATAATAAAAAGCAAAATCTTATTGTGTGTCGTGTGTGGCTGGAAGCTGAGGCATTTTTTTCCGGAAGCGCCACCATTCGATCCTGTTTTGATTTTGTATAAACCACTTTGGTAGAAGGGTTTTTTCCACCTTATACTTCGCATGTAGAACACGTTAAAGATGACACTGCCCCATGTGTTCCTATGTTTCAGTTGTGTGAAAGGAGAAAATTATTTCAAGTTAGTTTTAGAGGGACTTGAGACGCTGGAATATGGCAACACAACAGTGATCAGAGTGGAGACGTGCCCTGTATACCTTCAAACGGCCAAGAAGACAAGCCCTAAATTCACCGTTAGTTTGTACCTGGATAGTTAAGGATTCTGGGCCCTTCCGCCTCTTGGCTTTTGTCACTCCTTGGGGGCGTCCGGGACAGGAGGGTGGCCAGTGTCCCATCACATCGGGTGGGTCCCTGTCTCATGGCCTTTCACTATACTGTCTCCGGGGTCAGCCCGTAGAGCCCGGAGCTGAGGCCGAGCAGCTCGGTCAAGCTTGTGAACGGAGAGCAGCAGTGGCCGGCGCTCTGAGCAGTGGCGGCTGAGTGGCACTTCTCCTCTGGGCTCTTGGGAGAAGTCGGGGTTCCTTCCTGCATTTTCTCATTTCTGTTGTTGACATCTTGGGTTCTCTTTTCTTCCTCCAATTTTGAGGCTTTTCTACGCCACTGAGAATGGGGGTCCATGTGGATGTTTTACTTGTGTTGATACAAATCCTAGGTGGCCACTTGGGCCTGATTTCCCACTTGAGCTGTGTAGACAACGTGCTGTTTTATCTTTAGCCAGCAGACGTGCTCCTCTCTGGGTTTGGTTTGCCCCACCACGGGGAGGGGAGCTAAGAGCTGCCAGCAAGTGAAAGGAGCCTCGCCAACGAGCTTGCCACGCAGTAGCCTGCCTGCCTGCCCGGAAAGTCCCGTCATCCCGCCTCGTCGCCCTGCTTTCCGCTAAGTGTTGCATCAGAGCCACTTGTGGGCCTTTTAGAAACTGTGACGCATGGGCTCTGTCCCCACGCTGCCCGTTCTAACCGAATCAGTTGCCCCTGCATCCTTTCCCAAAACGACGCTTCCTGGCGTTCATTTTAAGGAAGATAAAAGTTAGTTTTATCTACAAAAAACACATTTGAAAGTTGGGAACGCGGTCTGCTAGAATATGGCTCATTTTTAGCAAATTTCAGGTGTGCTGCACGTTACAGCCACGGCGTCCCTCAGCCTTGCGTGTGCGAGCTGGACTGCCTCCCGGATATCACGTCAAGTTGTGGCCAGGAGTGTGCAACCTTTCTCAGCAGCAGGGGTGGTGATGGGCCTCCCTCTGCAGGGAAATTGGGGTGAGAGGAGCTAGTGGGAAAAGCACCTGGCTGAGGAGGTTCGAGCAGAGCCCGGATCAGTTGGTTCTGTATGAGAGGCAGGAACTAGCTTCTTGTCATTCCGTGGTCTCTGCAGTGTGTCAAGCCCTAACCCCAGTCCCACTAGATTCAAAAGACCACAGGAATTGCCAAGGGCTGATAACTCGCATTTGTTGGGGTGTGGAGGGGATTCCAGTGACTTAACCTCCGAGGCCCTCCCATCTCCCCGGGTGCCATGACGTAGCACTTGACCTCCTGGCTAATAAGCCATCCACGGACTTTGGCGGGCTGCGTTCCCTCCAGGCCCCGGTCTCAACCGACTTGCTAGTTAGTTATTACAGCAAAAACCTGGGCCCCTAGGGGAGAGGGAGTGAGACTAGCAGCGGGGCAGGGTTGGGAGTGGGAGGTG
The DNA here is from genome assembly GCA_004027375.1 of Macroglossus sobrinus. Classification (NCBI taxonomy): domain Eukaryota; kingdom Metazoa; phylum Chordata; class Mammalia; order Chiroptera; family Pteropodidae; genus Macroglossus; species Macroglossus sobrinus. Next base: position 96,715 of record PVKZ01003500.1, read on the forward strand.
GCAAGAATCGGATCCTGTTTGCCGACTGTGCCGACCTCAGTGACCCCTGTGTGTGCAGCCTGCGGGGGCTTCCTGGCATCCAGGTGCAGTAGCAGAGGCTTTTAGACATGGCCAAGCGAATGGGTGTGACCCCCTTGGGTACAGAGGCCACAGGCCATTTGGCCTCATTCTCGGGACCACCCATTCTCCCACTGTGGTGAGACCACTGGGAACAGAAGAAAGAGTAGAAGATGTCATCATAATTGGGGGTACCCGCTCCCCCCCATTTCTTCCCTTTCCAAGCCTCATTCCCACTTGACTCTCAAAAACGAATAAAACTGGGGAGTGGGTGGGAAGGGGACATCCACGTCAGGACGGCCATTCCTCTGCCCTCCTTGCCCCCACGTGACTGTGCTCGGCTGGCTCCTCTAGATGACAGCACGAGGGGGACACGGAGAAGGCCCGGGGCGCCTCCTGCAGCCCTGCCCGCCAGCCCCCGCGTCTGCGCCCCAGTCAGCTCCCTCCTCCCCGTTCCTGCCGGAATGCAGCCCCAGGGCGAGACACTCAGCAGTACAGACAAACATCCTCTTTATTGAGCTACACATGAATTTTCCATTAGTCAGAGAAGTAGACTGGCAGTGTGGAAGATATCACAGAAACCTCACCGATCGGGAATAGAAAGGCTTAGAAAGACCCGTGGGCTTTTTTTTTCTTTTTTCCTTTTTTTTTTTTCAAGTTTTTTTTTTTCTGTATTTTTAATTTTTTTTTTAATGTGTTTTGTCTTTTTGCCTCCTCTTTATCTTTGAAATGGCTGTGACTGGTCTTCTTCAGCAAATAGTAAGTCTTAAAAGTGAAACCGTGAAGAGGTTTGGGGTTCGGTAAGAGTCAAAGAAGAAATGACAAAGGACTTGATCATGAAAACTGGCTTTCATGTAAACACTACATTCCTTTTTTTTTTTTAAATTTTTTTTTGTGGGTTTTTTTTCCCCATCTTGTGGCATTAAAAAAATTTTTTTGTTGTTGTTCTTTTTATCTGCAGCACAAACATCCCCACATGAGAAAGAGCGAACACAGGTCACCGAAACGAAGGAAAAGGTGGAGGGGGCACACACACACACACAGAGGGAGCATCCATCTGAGAGACTGAGAAGCAGAAACGTCAAAAGGAGAAAACCACAACCCCAGCTCCCGGAGACTATGAAAGCGGATCTGGTATGTAGCACGTAGCGCTCATCAGGACAAAAATAAAACTAAACTAAAAAAAAAAAAAAAAATTATAAAAGGACTCTGGAGAAGGGGGGTCGATGGGAAAATTGTTTTTCTAGGGCTCTATTTTATATATGGAATCGGTAATTCTTTTCGGCAGCTACGGGCCAGTGAGAGAGCTGTGCTTTTCTGTATAAACCTGGAGTGAGCGTGCGGTGGGCGTGGCCGGGGCGGGGCCGGGGCGTGGTTGCTGTGGGCGCGGGAACGCCCCCTCAGAGTTCTGCAAAGTGCAGCCGGCCTGAGCACATGTGGGAACTGGGTGCAGACAGACCCGGCACCTCTGCGGGGATGCTGGGGGCCCCGCCCGCCGTGATGTGGGGGTGGGGGAGGGCGCAGGTGCAGATGTATATGTTTCTTTATTCCAAAAAAAAAAAAAAGAGAAAGAAATATGGATGTAATGGTGAGTTTTCCGTTTTCCTTTGTTTTTTTTTTTTAAAGCTACAAAGCACATGAGAAATGTTCTTTTTTTTCTTTTCCTTTCAAATTCTAAATGTAAAGACTCAACTAAAACCGGGTTCTACAGCATTCTACAGAAATACACAGCCGTCAGTCACTCTGGGGTCGTAGGTTAGACAGGGGCTTGATACAGAAAGGCTGTGTGTCTTACAAAGGCCAAAAGGTCATGCTACCAGGAGATCAACGTCAACAGCAAAGAGTCCGTGGAGCAGTCTGTAGAGAGAGAGATAAGGGGGTCTAGTCTGACCAGTTTCCTTGATTTTAAAAACCAACCAACCAACCAACCAACCTTAGCATATTTTTCATCGTGTGTGGGGGAGGGCAAGATGGGGCAGCACGGCAGGAAGGATCAGAAACTGGAGGGAAGCCCAGCCCAGGCCCCTGGGAGGCCTCATCCACAGCCCCTGACCAGGTCAGGTGTGCAGATCCAGCCCTCCCCTTGCCCACTCCTGCAGCGTCTCCCCAGCTCCCCTCCTCCCTATGTGCCCTCGGGAGGGGGGGTGCTCTCTGAGACTTTGCAGGTGACCTTGAGCCCTGCTTCGCGTGTCCCCTCCCCTCTGCTGCTCTTAGAAAGCAGGCCCAGCCTCGGTAACCTGAATAAAGAAAACTCCGGAGACAGCGGGTTGTTCCGAGCAACCATTCTTCTAAAATCTCGACGTTGACAACCACCACCCCCTCCCCCACAAAGAGAAGCGTCCTTAATTTTTCTGTTGTTGTTGGGGAGACAGACAGGGCAGTGGGTTTCTGGCCGTTATTTGTAAAGGATTTTGGGATTCGTTTAAGAGCTGGACAGAACTGAGAGCACACAGCCTCTACGGTGGAAGCAGAGAAAGAGGCCGGATGCACGCCAGGCCTTTCCTTGCCCTCCCCCTGCTCAGAGACGGATCTCGGAGTAGAATCGCATGGCTGTTCCTAAAAGGGTGGCCTCCTAAGTCAGGACTCCCGTTGCGGTGTGCGTGTGTATGTGCGCGTGCGTGTGTGCTCATGTGTGGTCCCAGGAAAACCTTGATGACCTACGGGATGGTGGTCAGTTCTGTCCGAAGCTCTGTATAGTATAAACTAAAAAGAATTTTTAATATATATTTGTATACATATATATATATATAAGGTTTCGTTATGCCTTTTTAAAATTTATTTACCAACTTGCATTCGTTACTGGTTGTGTGTGTGTGTGTGTGTGTGTGTGTGTGTGTGTGTGTACAAGCTTTTCTGTGAGTGCTGGAATCATTACCAAATAGGTTGCTATACAGGACAAGAGGTCAGTACAAGCCGCAGCCCCGGAGGTTGTTGGCAATGATGATGTCGGTGACGGCGTCGAATACCACCTGGATATTATTCGTGTCTGTGGCACAAGTCATGTGACAATAAATTTCTTTGTTGGGTGAGCGGTTTTTGCTTTCAAATTGTGCTTGGATGTAGGCGGCTGCATCTTCGTAGGTATTGGGGCCTGTAACAAGACACAGAAGGACAGGGGAGAGTGCCCTGGTGAGAGCTGGGGTGCAGCAGACCGGGGACCGGGCAGGAAGTGGGCTGTGGCGTTTTCCAGGAAGTGAATGACACAGGCCGAGAACAGAGGAGGCCACATGCCACCGGGCGCTCCTCTAAGGCCTAGTCGTGTTTGACATCAAAAACCACGCATGGTTTGGCGTTCGCCTGGGGTCCGACTTTTCAAGCTCCTTTACTACTCTGTCCTCACACTGGATCTACCCCGGGCCCTGGGACGACAGTGGCCACACAAGATCCCTTTTGCTTTCTAGGTGAGCACACTGAGGCCTGGCCATATCTGCCATTCGCAGCTGTCACCCCTGGTCTAAACCAGGCCTGCTGCTTCTGATAAACCGAGACGGTGACAACTGCGGACGAGCTCCTGGCAGGGGTGGGGACCCAGCTGGGTGTCCAGCTGGACCTGTCCTCCTTCCTGGTGGCGCCCTCTAACGAGAAGCCACATGACAGGGCTGGGCGTGTCTATGCCATCTTAGCTCTTGGGTGAGTGGCTAGGACTTGGGGGCAATGGTGTCCCCTGGTTGGGAAAGTTTAAGGGGCTAACAGTGCATGTAATACCAGCCTGGCTCCACTGTCCGCCCAATTTATTAACAGTTGCTTTGACCCTGGCTGGGGCCTGGAGGGCGTATCTGTGGATGGTGCAAGGGCAGTTTTCCCATCAGCTGCTCCCCTGAACCCCTGTGGCTCTGCCCTGCGCACAGCTTTTGATGATCACAGAACATGGACCAACACACAGTTGCCTGGGAGCACATCAGAGGAAGATGCCTCCTTCCCCTCGGTGCCGCTAGGACCTGGCCAGCCCGGAAGCAGTCCATCCTGCCTTCGAGGGTGTGGGACGGTATCCCCGATGCTGACTGTGAGCCACACGGGAAGTCTGGTGCTTGAGCTGCTGGAAGGCTTCGGCAGCCAGACTAGCAAATGTGTGGGGTCAGGAGGAGGGGAGGGGACACCCCTGGGGTGGGGGGCCTGGCGGAGACCAGCTCCGTGCAGAACTTCCTTCTCAGTGCCGCCACTGGCCGGGCGGCCAGAGCAGAAGTGCACTGAGCAGGGTCCGTGGTGAGGCCATCGGGTTAGTGGCAGCTGGCAGACCAGACTCCACCAAGAAGCTTCTCGTCCAGGCAGTGCCAACACAGGGCACGTGACTGAGGTGAAACGTGCCTGGGAGTGACTCTGGGGACCCCCAGCTGGCGTCTTCTCAGAGTCTCCTGGGGCTGTGCCCGTAACGGCCAGACAGTCACCTTAGAGCGTGCCTTGCATGTCCAGCTACCACCCGCCCCTGTCTGTCCCCTGCACCTTCAGCCCGTTTCATGTCCCCATAGGCCTTGGAACCCCATGGGGCCTTGGTGACCATTTGTCACCCCTCGTGGCGGTGATGGTGGCGGTGGTGGAACTCAGCAACGTGGTGTTGGACGCCCCCTAGAGAACTCGAATGTTCCCCAAATTCAGACTGACTTTCCCTGGGGGCATCCAGTGCCTCAGAACCCATTTCTCCTGGGGCCACATCTCAAATCAGGCTCCAGTGGGGCTGAGTCCCTGGGGACAAGGAACAGCCTGAGTGAGGGTTGTGCCTGTCCTGGGGTCTGCAGGGCCTTTGCTGGGGCTGGGAGAGGCCCCCGCGGCAGCTCTGGATCAGCACGGCTCTAGTCCTTCGTGGCCGTCCCGGGCAGGGCCATCGTGCCCGGCCACCTCCCTCAGCCTTCGGACAGCCTCGTCCACCCCTGTGGAGAGACCTCTCCTGTGAGGGTCTCTGATGTGATCCCCTGGGAGCTAGGGCAGGTGGGAGAGGGGCGGGCAGGGAAGAGCCTTGCAGAGGCACAGAGAGGTTTGGTTTGGGGGCAGGACCGGCGGTGCAGGATACAGGGAGAAAGCAGGGAGGACAGGGCAGGCGGTGAAGGGTCCGGCCGGGCACCGGCGGGTAGTAGGGCGCAGCGGGACCCCCTCACAGGCCACGTGTCTGCCCAGGCAGGCCAAGGCGCCGTGTGGCCCAGCAGCCCCCCAAGGCCTCCTCTGGCGGTGACCGGGGTCAAAGGGGAAGGGGGAAGCCTGTGGTCTCGTCCTGCCTCCCGACCCCGGCCACGCCACTCCCGAGTCAGCTGGTCACAGCACGTGTGGATCGATGGGTCCGTTTCCCACCACGCTCAGGGCGGTGTCCTGGGAAGGGCCAAACCCAGTCACGCCTGGCGTTTCCCCCTGTGCCCCGGCCCAGTAGCTGCTCCCTGAGCCCCTGGAGCAACGTGGGCCCCTGGGGCCGCCGCGGCACCCACCTGTGTATTCGGGAAAGCAGATGGTCAGAGGTGACTTCTTGATCTTCTCGCCGAAGAGATCTTTCTTGTTGAGGAAGAGGATGATGGAGGTATCGATGAAGAACTTGTTGTTGCAGATGGAGTCGAAGAGCATGAGCGACTCGTGCATGCGGTTCTGCGGCCGCAGTCCGGGGCGGGGAGGGCGGGACGGACAGCCGGAGGGAGACACGGACACGGGGAGAGAGAGGAGACAATTAGCTTTGAGAGAGAGAGAGAGAGAGGAGCCGGGCTGCTCAGCGGCCCGGGCGGGGCTCCTGTGCCCCCTCGGCTGCTCCGAGGGCTGGCAGGCAGGTGGTGCTGCCCTCTGTCACAGCACAGGGCTTCCCGCTCGTGTCCGGAGCAGTGTACACGCCCCGGCCCAGGCCTGTCCCAGGCCGCAGGCAGAGACTGGGCCGGGGACCAAGCCCAGCTTCCTGGGTGCGGCTGTGGGGATTCGAGCTCTCCCCACTGCAAGGTCCCCAGCCACAGGAGGGTCTCCTAGCCCTGGTGTGTGTGCGTGTGTGCATGTGCAGACACATGTGTGTCTGCGCATGCACGTGTGCGCGTGCACGTGCGTGTGCCTGTGTGTGTATGTGTGTGCACATGTGTGCCTGTGTGTGTCTGTGCATGCACGTGTGTGTGTGCACGTGCATGTGCCTGTGTGTGCATGTGTGTGTGTCTGTGCGTGCACATGTGTGCCTGTGTTTATGCATGCATGTGCGTGCGTGCACATGCATGTGCCTGTGTGTCTGTGCCTGCGCATGTGTGCCTCTGTGTGTGTGTGCGTGCATGCGCGTGTGTGCACATGGTGGGTGGGGCGTGTTCAGCCCGAGAGCTGGCCTTTGGCCCTTCCTGTCCAGACCTTCCCTCCGGGGCTCAGTCTGCGGGTGAGGGGTGTCCTCTGGGAGTGATGGGAGGCTCCAGACCTCTCTTGTGATCTGGGGGAAGTCATGCCAGGCGCATCCTCAGGGGGCTGCGACTGGGGGGAGAAGCCCCTGCCCGTGCTGCCCTCAGCAGTGCCTGGGGGGCTGGCCACCCCTGCGCCGGCTGGAACCCAGCCAGGGCTGACCGGGCGGTGGGTTTCAGGCGGAGTGGACGTGAAGCGGTGCCTCGCACACACAGGCCCCTCAGCGCGTGGCTGCACGGGTGAGGCTGACATGTCCCACGGTGGGACGCCAGGCCCGCGAGCTTGGCTCAGGCTTCCTGCCCGTGTGGGGGAGGGGGGCAGGCCGCTCTGTGAACGAACCCCTTTCTCACTGAAGGGTGGCTTCAGGAAATGTGCCTCCCTGGGCGAGGGGTCAGCCAGCCATTTCCCCCAAGAACCCTCTGTTGGCCCCAGGGGTGCGTCCCCCCGAGACCCAGCTCTGTGGGTCTATGGCTCAAGCCACACTCTCCCCCTGGTCAGAGACTGAGCCCAACCAGAGGGACGAGCGGAGGACAGGCGCGGGCACCACGCGGGCACCACGCGGGCATCACCGAGACGCCAGCGGCTGCGGAAGCGGCTGGTTCGGCACCACGGCCGGCTTCCTCTGAGGACGGAGGTGACGCGACCACCAGCGGTTGCAGAGCCCCTCTCTGCACCCCACCCTTCGCCTGCCTCGCGGCACTAACCCGCCCGCTCGGAGCAGGCGATGAGAGGCACCTGGCCGGGCGCCCGGCCTCAGCTGCTGCCGCAGGACGGTTTCCCCGTCCCCACGAGCCCCCAGTCTGCGGCCAGCAGCGGGTTCCGCGCGTCTCAGTCACCGCGTCCATGGCCTCGCCACACCCGTGACCTGCAAGGGCATCATCAGCACCAAGCCCTCAATCTCGTGGGGGCATGGCTTTACTCCTTCCCCTAGGACCTGCGGGAAATGCCATCGTCCCTTTACTCCGCTAAACAAGACTCAGCGAAGTCATGTGATCTTATCCTTATTGTCCGCCTGGCCTCAGTTCCCCCAGCAGCCTGCCTGTCGTTTGCACTGTCTTACTCAGGGAGGAGCGAGACTCTTGCCCAATGCCATCTCCACGACGGAGCCCGGGGCTGGGAACTCTCAGGCTCACTGGGCCACTGGTGAGGGCAAAGCAGAGATGCTCGGAGACCCAAACACCCAACAGGAAAAGGCCTCCCTCCCACCACACGCAGCCATCTCACCCCATGGCAGCTCAACCCAGAGCAGGGATCCTGCAGCCAGTGGTCGGCTCCCTGCTCCCCTGCACGCCCGTGCCAAGCACTGCTGTGGTCTACAGACAGTGGGGGACATAAGCCTGGGACACCAGGATGACCTGAGAGTGAGGCCACATCTAGGCCCGAGCTCCACGGCCCGCTCTGCACGGCCCTCAGCCCCTGCACAGCCCCTTCCTGCCAGCTCTGATGGGCCATGTGTGCAAGGCCCTCTGCCGGGCTGCGACGGGCAGCTTGGGCTCCTGCTCCCGGAGAGCTCACAGGCTAGTTAGGTCACGCACACATTACAAAGGTCTGCACTCCTGGGAATGGCACAGAGCAGGACGGGAGTGGGGTGAAGGTGAGGGGGCGAGGGGGCAGAGGTCACACCGCAAGGTCAGGCTGCTTTTGCGGGGAGCAGCCAGCCTGGAAAGAGGGGCTGATGCCAGAGATGCAGGGAGGGCGTGGGGAGGGGAGGGGAGCTGGTGGGGGGATGGGCCGCCAGCACGGAGACCCCCTCCACACCCTGCAGGCCTGACCGCCATCCTGCCCCACGCAGACTGGAGCCCCTCGCCAAGGAACCGAGCGCACGGCTTGTCCTCATGAGCTTCCCTGGGGGAAAACAGATGCAGGAATAAGTCAAAGTGGGAGACATCAAGGAAGCCGGGGTCGGGGGGTCACTGCCGGCCAGGAGCCGCCCGCCCAACACGCCCAACACCGCTGGCAGCCACCTCCCTGTCTCCCTCCACTCGTCCCGGCTTGTAGCGGAGCCTAGAGCTGCAGGAAAGGTGAGTGCCAGCACCGCCGAGGACCGGGACACGGACTCACACAGGACAGACTAGCCCCGGCCCCCGTGACAATCCTGAGAGGTGGGCAGGGCGGCCTGTCCCCCAAATCCACCTGCTCCCAGTAGCGTGTGCCCCGGGCAGCCTGCGTTCTCGGGCCCAGGACGGAACAGGGTGGGGGGCGAGGGGCACGGCCACACGTGATGACGCCTGCCACGGGGGGCGCACCTGGTCGGACCCCTTTGGGCCCTGACACAACACACCACACTCACGCTAGAAACGGCTGGGACTTTTTATTAACGGTGGGTGACTAATAAATACATCACGGCAGCCAATAAATTATTACAATAACTAGAGATTTATTAAACCGACGAGTCACTCTGCTTACAAAATTACAGTTAATGTCGGGTGGGTGGTAGCAGTGGGGTTGGGAGGTGGGGCTTTGGCACCTAAGAAGGGTTTGCTATGGAGGGAGAAGGCGCCCAAGCCCACCCCTGCCTGGGAGCGGGGAGGGGAGCAGAGTGGCAGCAGCAGAGCGGGGAGGAGGCCGGGAGGGCAGAGGACACCTGCAGCGGGAGCCCAGCTAGGGGCTGGGGCAGAACCCGGATGGGGAGGGGAAGGAGTGGGGGACCTGGCTGTGCGGGGAGGCAGCGGGAATCCAGGGGCCTTCGTCTGGCTGGGCTGGGATATGGAGCTCCAGAGCCCCTGGAAGGAAGGCCCCACTATGCTCTCTGGGCAAGGTGGCTCACGACTCGCCTCGCTGGGGGGCGGGGAGTGGAGCGCCTGGCCCCCAACACAGGGCGGCGGCTCGCACCTCGGCCGTGTTCCCTGGTCTGGCTGTTCTGTCCAGTCTCACTGCCCTGGGCTTCTGGGACCCTTTCTTCTACAGGCTTGCAGGCTGACAGGGGGGAACTGTCTGTGGGTGCTTGCCTCCGGCACCCCAGACCGAATCTCTGGTCGCCACAGAGCCGGAGCCTCAGGCCGTGACTCCTGGGAGCTGCCAGGTGGTGCCTGAGGCTTCGGGGAGGCGCAGAGAACAGCAAAGGCAGCCAGAGAAGCTTTGCGAGCCGGGCTCCTCACGGGGCAGGCTGGACAGGCCGCCGCCTGCTCTGGAGGAAGGAGTGAGGCCCACACTGTGGTGGATTGGCCCACCAAGAGGGCTGAAGGGTGCGCTGGGTCAGACCAGGGGTTAAGGGGGCGGGATCAGGGAGGAGGAAGCCGCTGGGGGAGCAGTGGGGTAAGGAGGCCCCCCCACTCTCCACCCTGCCGCGGGTCTCATCTTGGCAGAAAGGAAGGGCTTGGGTGAGATGACACAGCCTGGTTAGGGGGCCCCAGTTGGGGAAGGCACCGTGGCTGCTGCCTGCCTGGGGCGGGGGGCCACTGGTGCCCAGCACGGGCATGTCCCCACTGCCCACCTGTGGGGCACGGAGCTGCCTCCTGACACCAGATCGTGGTGGTGGCCTTCTCTGCCTGGGCTCCGCTGGGCCCAGAGCAGGGAGAGAGGGCCGGGGCGCTGGGCATCTACGGCCTCCAAGGGAGGCAGCCATGAAGCCCAGAGTGGCAGAGCTGTTGGCGAGGGGCCCAGAGCTGGGCCCTCTCCCTCCTCAGGGCAGAGGCTCAACAGAGCCCCTCCGTGGGCCGCGTGCGCTGTCCCCTGCAGCCAGGCCAGAGGGCCTTGGCGACCGCTCTCCGCTCTCCAGGTGAAGGCCAACACCTGGCTCTTGTGGGGGCATTTGGTTCAGGGAGCAGAACTCGCCCATGGGCACCGGGGTGGCAGGCACGATTTTCATGGGTTTGGCACAGGTGTCCCTCCTGGAATTCCTTTTCCTCCTGGCCTGCTACATCAGAGCCCGTCAGAGAGTTTAAGCCTGGCCCGGAACACAGAGCCACTGTGGTAAAGGGACCCGCCACATCCGGTCACTCACAGCATCCTCCCCCTCCCCCCACACGACGGAGCCAAAACACATCTGTCCCCCTCAGCCGCGCCTCCCACGGTGGAGCTGCCAGTGACGACATGGACGGGCGACGCAGTGGACACATGGGGGTTTCACCCTGGACACCCCGTCCTCGGGGCTCACACCAAACAGCCAGGGACCTGCAGGCCCGGGTCAGGGTGGGAGGGCGAGAACAGCCTGAGAAGCAGCTCGACAGAGCGTCTGAGAGAGAAAAAGTAGCCCAGGGGACAGAAGGGCGGGAAGGCACCAGGCACTCTCCCCTCCACAACACCCCCCCCCCCCCCCCCCCGTCCCCATGCTGCGGCAGGGGACGGGGACGGCCTAAGGTCCTGAACCCCCGCCCAGAGCTCCGGCTGCTGTGAGCCACGGGGAGCTCTGGGCCCAGACAGCCAGCGACTTCCTCCTTCAGGATGGTGGCCTTAGATGTGGGGCTGGGCCAGCATCCCCCTCCTTGTCAGCTATTCTCGAGTTTGGGGTCACAGGTCACAGGTCACAGGGTGGCGATACCAGGAAATAACTGCTAAGTCTTCAGTATTGGTGGTGGTCTGGCTGGCTCTGGCTGCCCGTGACAGCACGTCGAGACCCCTGGCTCCTGGGCATTTTCTGTCCCAACCCAGCGATTGGCACGAGGTGAATGAAGCCGAGTGGCCTTGGGCTTGGCCTGGCTGCCGTGCGGTTTCCCGTGAGGCCGGGGCGGCAGCAGGGAGCCAGGCCAGGGAGGGGCTGGCCCGGGGTACCCACCCCTGCGGGCATTTGGCACGGTGCCCTGGGTCTCCCGTGCACCACCCAGAGCTCGGGGTCTGCTGGGAGCAGGAGGCCCAGAGCTGCTGGCACAGCTCTGGGGCAGTCAGCGGACAGCACTGGAAGCCCAGGGGTCCCGCCTGGCCCTGGGACTGAGCAGAGCCCCGAGTGGAGGCGGGAAGAGCCGAGGGCTTGCGGAGGGGGCCGAAGACCTCACTGGGGTAGCCTCTCCCCTCCCCTGGCACGTCCGGTTCCCTAGCAGAGCTGCCGCACAAGCACGGGGGGTGCCCACAGTGTCAGCTGGTGGGTGGCATCCGCTGACCGGAGGGGCTCAGGAGTGAGAGAGGGGAGCACGGACAGCCCGAGGGCAGCCGGAGTCACCAGAAGCCACTCCACACCCTTCTGCCCAAGGATCTCTGCGGCGAAGCCCCTCACAGGGGTCCTAGGACTCCTTCCAGAGGGGGCTGGGTATGCGTCTGAGCCCCTGGTAGCACGCACTTCAAGGTGGTGGTCTCGTCTGCGTGCCCCGGGGGCTGGCAGAACACCACGGGCTGTGGGCAGACTCACTGGTTTCTCCACCAAGAGAGAAGGCAGCTGGGGTATGGGCCTCAGGGGCCACGTCCGCACCCCACTCCCCGAGCTTCCCCAACTACAGACCCCCAACCCAGCTCAAAGCCCCTGCTGGCCTCTGCCAGCATGAGCTGGATTTACTGTGAGTCCAAAAGGAAAATCATGTCCACTCACATCTGGAGCAGCTGCCCGAGACCTGGGTGATGGCTGCCCCTCGGGCCGGCCTCTTCCCTGAGCCCTGTCCAGACACCTCTCACCCCTGACCGCGTGCCTTTGCGGTGAGCCAGCCTCAGAAGCATTTCCAGACGCACGAGGAGTCCGGATGGGCGTTCCCCAGGAGGGCAACGGGGAGCCCCAGGGGTGTGCAAGGAAGGGCGGCCCAGAGCGGGGTGCTCGCCAAGGCCTGAGCCCTCAGTCCCACGTGCAGGCGGCCTGGCCCCACCCCGGCTTTGGGTGACGGAACTGCCCCGGACCAGAGAGAACCCAGGAAAAGCCGCGTGGCGGTTCCCACTGCCCCCACCTCTGCCAGCACCCCGCCTCAGGACCTCCCCACCACCTACGCCACCCCGGCAGGCAGGAGGAGGCCTTGGGGCTTCGAGTAGGAGTCGCCAAGTGTAGGGCGGCGTGCCCATTCTGGGCCAAAGGGTGGCCGCGGCCCCCACCCCCCTCTCCCTTGGATGAAACACTCAGAGATGGAGCAGAGGCCAGTGAGCGCAGGCAGGCGGCGAGCGGCCCAACTCGGGGTGGCGTGGAACAGGCCCTGGGCAGCCCGCCGGCCCTGTTACCACATGTGCTGATGCCCGGGGGCTGGGCAGGGCGGCCGGGCCTCCCCTCCGCCCGCTTGTCCTCAGCGCTGTGCTTCCTCCTCCAGTGCAGAGAGTGGCAGAGGGTGGTCGAGAGGTGCCCGAACTGTGTCCGGGGGGTGGGGGGCCGGCCGGGTGGGGTGCTGGGCAGCCGGGACAGAGGCCGGGGCTCAGTAGAGGCCACAGCCCCGCAGGTTTTTGGCGATGATGACGTCTGTCACGGCGTCAAAGACAAACTGGATGTTGTTGGTGTCGGTGGCACAGGTGACGTGGGTGTAGACCTCCTTGTGGGCTGACTTGTTCTTGCTCTCGTACTGGGCCTGGATGTAAGCCACGGCTTCCGTGAAGGAGCTGGGGCCTGCAGAGGGACCAGGACGGGGGTGGGTGAGGCCAGGCCGCCACGACCTCTCGGTGACAACCCCGGAGGAACACCCTCAGGGGGCCGGGGGACGCTGGACAGCTCAGCTAGATGGATAGTAGGTCACGAAATCAAGTGGGTGGTCCACCTCCGGTTTAAACATTACGAAGAAAACAAAACACCAAACCTTAGCGTGCCTCACCTGTGTGCAGGGCGAGAACCGCCTTCCTGTAACATATGCACCTGACCTCGGACGCAAATGTCCTTTCCTACGGTGGGTGCTGCTCCGGGAAGTCTGAACCAGGCCCTGGCTGACGTGCACCTGCTCTGGCCCCCTCCTGTCTGTGACCCCTTAGAGCAGGCCAAGAGGTAGCCTCCCTAGGCCACTGCTGGGCAAGGCGCCTGTCAACCACCCTGGCCTCCTCCTCCTCCTCTTCCTCCTCCTCAGCCCTCGCCTTTCTCAGGCTCGCCCTCCGGGGGGCTAAGCACGGTCTGGCCCACTGCCTTGTCGCCTTCCCTGGGCTGCGATAGGCGGCTCCACTCCTGGCCGAGCCCAGAGGCTTTCCAGGGGAGCAGCAGAACAGGGCTCCGGCTTTGTGTGGAGGCCGCCACAGGCTCCAGGCACTGGGGGCCGGGCACGGGCAGAGCTGCCACGACCCACAGTGGGCGGCGGAGAAAGGGGCCAGATTTCAGAGGCACAGCGCTAGGCTGGAATGGCTGCTGTGTGGGCTGGAGCCTCGGGGTGGCGTGCCTGGGCCCCTTGGGCCTTCGGGGTTTGCCAGAACACAGCTCTTTCCTAAATCTGGGCTGGAGGTGAGGGGTGGGACCCACAGGGAATCCCTCAGGCCTCGTCAGCCCCAAACTTACAGAGGATGCTGACAGCTGGGTGTGAGGGTTGCCGAGTCACCCCGTCCCAAACTCTGGCTGCACACTGCTGGGGGCCTGGCCTATGGGGCAGTTGGCCTGATTTTGAGGAAGGGGGAGACACACTGAGCTGTGCCTCCTCTGGCCCTAAGTCAGAGGGGAGTGGGGTCAGCCTGGGGGCTCCCGCAACAGGCCTGCCTTGTTGGAACTGTCTGCTCTTTTGATCTCCAGGCTGGGGTGCTGGTCAGGCTGGGGATGCCCACTCACTTCTCTGACCAGGCCCTGGACACCTGGGAGAGCCGAGGGGCACTTGGGGTGCTCTATGGGGGCCTGCGCGGGCCTTCTTCCTCGGCTGCTCGCCCGCCCCACATGGCGCCCCACGGACACGCTAACAGAGGTGGCCTCTGGCTTGGTGCTGGATTCTCTGCAGCTGCGTCCAGAGCATCTGCCGAGCACAGCACGGGGGGAGGCGGGGACTGAGCTTTGGGAAGGGGGCCTGCTCCCTCGGGGTGTCGGGCGGCCAGAAGCCGTCCCCTGCTGTCCCCCGCCTGCCATCCCAGGGGCAGGTGGGCAGCCTCTACCTGTGTATTCAGGAAAGCAGAGGGTCAGCGGGGACTTCCTGATCTTCTCCTCGAAGATGTCCTTCTTGTTCAGAAACAGGATGATGGACGTGTCCGTGAACCACTTGTTGTTGCAGATGCTGTCGAACAGCTTCAGGGACTCGTGCATGCGGTTCTGCAACAGAGCGGAGAGGCCGGTGAGGGCGGGCGGGGCCCCGGTCCCCGGTCCCCGGCCCCAGCCCCCGGCCCCGGCCCGCCGCAGCCACGACACAGCGGGACAAGCCAAGGAAAGGCCCCCTCCCACCTCCCCCCCTTGACACGGCCAGACGCACCACCGGGGACAGAGACGGGGACGGGGGACCCGCAAGGACAAACGGGACGTGGTCCCCGCTGCATTCCACACGCAGGCAGGGTGGGGCGGAGCGGGGCGGGCAGGGTGGGGAATGCTGCACCCCCCGGCCTCCCGCTCCCCTCCGGAGGAGAAGGCTGACCCACGCGGGGGGGCAGCGAGGTCACCGGAGGGACCCCAGCTCACAGAGAAGACATGCACCATGCACTCAGGGCGCAGGCCGCCCCGCCATCCAGCACGTCTGCACAGAACCGGGGGGCCATGCAGATCTCCGACCCGGGGCCGCGTTCGGGTTTGCCAGCGGGGGTGGGGGATGCACGCATTCAGCCGGAGGACATTAACCGAGGACTGAGAGATCCTCGCATTAATCCAGAGTTGGAAGCAGACGCCCGGGGGACAGCGTCTGGGGGGTGATCTTGCTGTGGCCTTGGCGTGGTTGGGGGTTGGCTGGGAGGTGGCGGGGGTGGTGGCTCTGGGCGAGCGGCTTATTGGGGGTGGTGTCTCAATACAGGGGCTGGGAGAACCCTGAGATGAAACCCAGATTAAAACAGAGGAAGATAAAAATCCAAGAGAAATATGAGAGGAAGAGAGAGAAAAATACCCGAAAAATTGGTTCTCCCAGGCTCGGGGCCAGGAAGTCAGGGCCGGCCCTTCCCGAGGTCCCTGTGTGGGCTCACAGAGGCCGCGGCCGCCCCGAGGCTGCCCGCTGGGTGGCGGGAGATGGAAGGTGAGGGTGGACAGGACCAGCCCAAGCCTGGCGGCCGGCAGGAGTGTGAGAGGCGGGAGTGGGCGGGGACGGGCGTCACAGCAAAGTCACCCGCGGTGCCCCGAGAACTTGCTGCTTTCAACTCTTAGCTGACGGTTTCGGTTTCGGTTTCGGTTGGAGGGAGGTGCTGCATACCTGCCCGGCTTGGAGGATCCCTCAGAATCTGCTCATGGTTTGGGTCTTGCTTTGGCAAGTTTAGGCCCTGTAGGCGGTGGTGACGGCGGCGGTGACGTCGAGGCAGGCTGAGGCCCAGTGCCGCTGGGGCCGCGGGCCCGAGGCTCGAGGGCAGGCTGAGGCCCGGGGTTCCGGGGTGCGGTGGACGGGGCGGCCGGCCAATGCGAGGGCAGCCGCCAGCCCCAGGGCTCCTGGCCGAGCTCCACGCCTTTGTCTTGGATGTCACCAACGCTCACCCCAGGCCAGGGAGGGACACCCGGGGCTGACTGGAGAGGAAGGCTGAGGACCAAACGGCTGGTCAGCAGGGTCGAGCTTTTGCTCCCAGGGGCAGAGTGTCCATCGCCTAAACTTGTCCTTCAGCCACGTGCCCGGACGGAGGTTCCTGACAAGTGCCACTTGTGGACTGGGGTCTGGAGCAGGTACTATGACAGCTCCGAGGCCCTGAGGCTGTGTGTTCTCAGCACCAAGGCCGTTTTAAGGAGGAGGGAGTGGAGGAGGCACCACAGTCACACAGTGGCTGGGCCAGCGCTGGACCCTGGGTCGGCTCTGTCCCCAGATGTCCCCAGCTGCCCCGTGTCCCAGACGCCATCGTCGGCTTAGCCCTGTGGCAACGGCGTTGCTCTTGCTGCCACCAGCAACAGGCACCTTTGTGGGCTGGTGTCAGGGGGTGAAGCCCATTCCCGTCCCCTGGGGGATGGTGTGGCTGGTCTTTCCTGGGCTGTGTAGCTGGTCTGCCTCGAGGAGGAAAGAGCCCCCGGAAGAGCCTGTCCTGGCCCCCAAGGCTCCCCCTGCTCCAGCCCCCCGGAGAAGGGCAGGGGATGGGGGGGGCGAAGGGGGAAGTGGAGGAAAGGGTGGGAGAGGAGCAGTGGAGACAGGAGGGCGGAGGAGAAGGGAGTGGAAGAGTGCTCGGCAGCAGGGCTGCTGAGGTGTTCGCAGAGGGCCGGCCGGGCAGACGGGGTGGCCGCCCGAGCCCGAGGCTGCCCGCTGCACCCAGATGACCCTCTGCTTTCGCTCTGGGCTGCAGAGGCGAGCGAGAGCCCCTGCCCCATGCCGACGGGCCTGGGTCTCAGGTTCGGGCTGTCTGCAGGCCCGGCAAGGTCAGGTCCCAGGGGAGAGGCCTGGGACCGCTCATTTTCTTCGAAACCCGCAGCCGGATCAGCATCGCACCCACCACGCCGGCCCCGTTTCCCACTGCCCGGCGTTACGGTGGGGAGAGGCGCCACGTGGGGCTCAGACCAGGGGGTGGCCGATCAGACCGCGAACCGTGCCTTGAAAAGCAGGCGACCAGTGGAACGGTGGCAGACAGGGCAGCCCCTGTGCACGGAGGATTGTGGGGGCAGCCAGCACCGCCCCGGGCTTTGGCGCGGTCGGGGAGTCGGGTCCAAACACAGATCAGGGTGTGCGTCTACCCCCCGGCCCACCCTCAGCTCTGGTGACCTTAGATGCCACAGCCCGCCAAGGCCACTGAGAGTGATGACTGTGTTACCAGAAACAGTGGCACCACCGAGGACCTGGGAGCCCCCTGCAGGACACGGCAGGGCTTGGGGGGCTTTGCTGAACCCCAGCTCAGGGATGCACCTGGGCCCAAAAGAGCAAGGGCCCAGTGGATAAGCCAGCGTGTGGCTCGAGTCCGGATCACGACCCAGCCCCCGACCCAGCGGCTTCGGCCCCAATCTGCTAAAAGCCCCGTCGCCACATGAGTGAGTCCCCCAGGACGGCGGCTCCTCTTCCCCACAGCACTGCACCCCGACGCCCACACCCCAAAGCGCATCCGACCCTCACAGCAGCCTGTAGGACTGGCAGGTGGGATTGATATTAGGAAACCGACTGAGAGAGAAGACGGGCCAGGCCCGAGGCCCGCCGTGACCGCGGGCCGGCCGCACACCTCAGTGCTGCTCAGAGGCTGCGGCCGAGGGCCTGGGCTTGCTCGCTGCAGACGCGGGAGCTGACCAACGCCAAGGGCGAGACCCACAGCTCAGGAGCCCCGCCCCCAGGAGGCGCTGTGCGCTTGTCCTCGGAGACCCTGTGGGTGTAGCACACCAATACCCGGCTTCCCTGGCAGGCTCTGCAGACAGGGCCACCCACCCCGCTACGATGCTGTGGGGACTCTCAGTGGACCCCCTCCCCCCACGCAGCCCCGGCTCAGGACAATCATCAGTGACAGCACAGCCACCAACGCGGCGCTGCAGTGCCAGGAACGGTTCCAGGCACTTCTCTCCTCCATTGCCACTGTCACCCCCCTTCGACAGACAACAGCAACTGAGGCGGAGTGGGTGCTGCCTGCAGCCAGCGGCAAAGCAGGGCTAGACCTGGACAGACGCAGGCCCCCCGAGAGAACGCCCCTCTCCGAGGCCACGGGCCCAACGAGATGCATGTCCACGGCGGAGCTGCTGTCCCCCCCGCCCCACGAGCTGCTCCCACAGCAACTGGCCGAGCTCAGGAAGGGCCGTCGGGGCCAAGGGCTGCTCTTTCTGTCTCGTGCTCAGTGTTGCTTGTCTGCACCCTGACTTCTTCCAGGACTGGCTCGACTTGGTCCTGGGCTGGCGGCCCCTGGGGCTCTGCCATGTTTACAGAGAGGCGCTCACTGCCTGAGGCCCGGTGTGGGCAGAGGGGCCCGTGAGCAGTCTGCACGCAGGCCGTGCAGGCCCTCAATGCCTCTGCAGGCCAGGCGGCCCAGCCACTCACCGTGGTCTCGTCTTCATGGAGCACCTGGTCGTAGCCGCTGAGCGCGACGCAGAAGATGATGGCCGTGACGTCCTCGAAGCAGTGGATCCACTTCTTGCGTTCAGATCGTTGGCCCCCAACGTCGAACAGCCTGCCAGGGAGACAGGGAGGCTGGGCGGGTGGGTGCTGGGGCCCAGGCAGGAGGGGGGTGCCTGACCCAGATGAGGGGCAGGAGGAGAAGGGTGCTGGGCACCTGCTCTGAGCCCCCCACCCCCACCCAGGTGCCTGTGCTGACAGACGGACGCTGCCGGCCTTGGGGTGGGGACAGCGTCGCTGCCGTCCCTCGACTGGGCTGTGCTTGTGTGTGGTGATTCAGAGACCTGCCCTTGCATCTCAACAGTTTTACTGAGGGGTGCACCTCAGCTTGCCCCCCAAAAAACACCTCTGTGAGGTGCTGCTGTCAGGGCAACATGCATATCTCGTTCCCGGGCATTCTGAGTATGTCTGTGCTGAGCAAGGTCCCGACCAGCCTGGCAGGGAGGCAGGCAGGGACTGCCCCCTGTTACGTGGCGAGAGCTGGTGTGCAGAGCCAGGGCGTCACCCAGGTCTACCTGCAGACGAAGCCTCTCACCTCTGTCCTGCGCCACCTCTCCCCGTCTCGGACACCATCCCCCAGGGGGTGGTGGCAGGCGGGGCCACACCCTGGAACTAACAGGTTGCTAGCATGCTCTGGTCCCCTGAGCCTCCTCGGCCTGGGAGGCCTGTGGGCACACAGCCACATGCTCAGGGACCCGGGGCCTTCCAGACGGAGGGTCACAGTCTGGTCCTCTGCCTGAGAAACACAGGGCTCTGGCGGACGGCCTCTGTGACCCCTCCAGCACGCTAGTTCTCACATGACCTCTGGGTGGCACCCAGCCAGGTTCCCGCCCTGTGCACCGGAGGGCTGAGCAGGAGACCGAGGAGGTGAGAGGCCCCCTGTGGGGCTGCTGCCCAGGTTCAGTGCAGGCCGGAGGTGCTCCTGTGGACCCTGGGCCAGGGGACGGAACCGTAGCCCCTGAGTCTGGGCAGGGGCGGGCAGCGGCTGGGGAGGCAGGCGGCAAGTGACCTGGAACCCAGCTATCCTAGGCAGCTCGGAGGCCAGGAGGCGGCCTTGGACCCGACCAGCCCTGTGGTCTCTGCCCTCCTGGCTGCTCCTCCTGCTCCATCCAGCGCCCAGCAACCAACCCAGAAGGCAGGTGGGGCCAGGACAGGGGGCCCAGGCCTCAGTGCACGGAGTCACCCCAGCTGGGGACATGACCTCAGCAGGGCCCGAGAAGTCCAGCCGCACACCTCAGGCCCCTGTCCTGAGGCACTCAGAGGCCCTGGGCTTGGCTTATATTCTGTGCTTGGGGACAGGCTTGCTCCTCCCAGGCCTCAGTTTCCCCATATGTGCCATGATGGGCGGGCGGTAGGTGCTGATGACGTAAGCCCCTTCCAACCCGGAGAGGCCCTTGGGCTCTCATAAACACTCTCAGGCTTACCTACCCTCAACTTCACCCCTCCCCACCGGCTGGCCTTTGAGGTGACCCGCCTCCCTCCTCCTCAGATGTCACCCAGAGACAGGCTCCCCTCCCCCATCCCATTCCTCAGAGCCCCATTCCAGGACCCCTCCGCCAGGAAGCCTCCCTGCTCACACCGGCCCTCAGCCTGATGGAACACAGCCCTCCACGGAGGTCCCTTCTCGTACCGAGCTGCCCGTCCCAACACAAGGGCTCCCGAGGCAGGGTGACATCCAGACAAGCTGAGGCCTCGGCCCGCCCCTCTGCCCTGGCTGGGTCCCGGGAGCCCCCGGGCCTCACCTGAAGTGGAGGTTCTTGAATGTGAAGTGGGTTTCTACGATGCCCGTGGTTTTGACCCTGGTCCGCAGGATGTCCTGCTCAGTGGGCTGGTAGTCGGTGGCCCCGATTCGATCCAGGCTGTCCAAGTAGCTGGGGACAGCAACACACAGGGGACCATGGGCCAAGCTCCGGGCACTGCTCAGGGCTTGCTGGGCCACCCCCTTTCAGAGCCCAGACCCCGCCAGGGCCCCTCATGGGTCACTGTGAAAATGAGGGGCCAGGTGGGGCAGGGGGAGGGGAGGGGTGACCAAGGGCGGGGAGGACCTTATGTCTTGGCCACAGGGTCTCAGAGAGCCTCTAAACCAGACCACAGGGGGCTCTGCACACAGTGCCAGGCACACTCAGACAAGCTCCAGCTTTTCAACGAGACTGGCATGTTTAAAATGCTGCTTTGTCATTTCTTCATCTTGAAACAGTAATGGCCAATGGTTAGGTTCTAATTCCTTATATGTGTGATCATATTTTGTGCTTAATTTCCGAGTTAAATGTACTATACTATAGATCAGAAGACAGGGTCAGTGACAGTCAGTACCTTGTCCTGCTGTGAGCTGGGGCTCGAACCTGGACATCCGGCCCCAGAGTCCGTGCTCTGACCAGTCTCAAAGGGACTTCCGAGAGGCCCCCCGGGCATCTGCCCACCCTTTCCACTCTCCCTGAGAGTTTACCAAGGGGTCTGTGGGCCTCTTCCCATGTGGTGCCCTTGGAAAGGCGGCTCAGAGGTCACAGCCGGACAGTGGCTGGGCCTGCCTTTGGCACCAGGGTTCTCTTCCTAGGCCACCACTTTGGGAGACAGAGCAGGCCCTTGGACCTCACCCACTCAGGCCCAGCACACGGAAGGGCTGTGGGGTCTGTATGGGTCAGGTCTGAACCCAAAGCCAGGGTGGGACCCAGGCAGGAAATCAGGAAGGAAGGAGCGGGGACAGGCCTGCGGGAAGGTTCAGTGACTGACCCCCTGGGCCGGGCCAGGTCCCTATTACTCGTGCCTCAGGGTGG
Organism: Macroglossus sobrinus; assembly: GCA_004027375.1. Classification (NCBI taxonomy): domain Eukaryota; kingdom Metazoa; phylum Chordata; class Mammalia; order Chiroptera; family Pteropodidae; genus Macroglossus; species Macroglossus sobrinus. The sequence goes on from PVKZ01003500.1 coordinate 117,800, forward strand.
GAGCTGCACACAGCCCACAGGGAAGGAGCCCCGGGTGTCTGAGGCCTGGATGATGTGGGGTCCCATTTGTACGTGGAGGGGCAGCGTGTTCTCAGCACTCAGCCCCAGGACCTGCTAGGGCCAGCTCCCCAGCTTGGGGACGTCCATGGGGCTGGGAAGGGTGGACGCCTTTCCCCACCGGGGGTCCACCAGTGAACCCACGACTCAAGCCTGCCTCCAGTCTTCGTGAGAACTTTTGCCCAGGACATAAAACTGAATGGTGGGCTCCCCGCTCCAGGGAGGGGATGTGTGGGGTCACACTGCCAGGACGGGGACACGGCTGGGACTTGCGCCCGAGTCCTCCTGACTCCAGCCTGTGCTTTTAAACAGGCTTGCAGGCCTCCAGACGGCAGACAGGCCGGGAGCGGGGAGAGGGTCTGAGGAAGGGCGGCCGGGGAAGGGCAGGCCCAGGATGGACCTGATGGCCCCAAGAGGAGGGCCCAGCTGCTGTGAGAGGGGACGCATTGACAGCAAGCCCCGAGGACGTTCAGTGGGGAACTGGATTTGGAAAAGCCACACTCACTGACCCACAGAACTTCCCTCTACCGCCCCTGCTTGGGCGCACTCAGGTTTCTGGGTTCCGGGGACCCCGTGCAGAGGGGAGAGGAGAGAACCAGCCGTGGGCAGAGAGGGCGAGGGCTCGCCCAGGAACCCGGCGGCAGTGGGCCTCTTGCTGTCCCCTCTGCGCCCTGGCGCCCTCCCGTCTGACACCGTGGGGCTGGGCACTGTGCCGGGGGCTCTGGGCCTCGAGGAACCATTCCCACAGTCTCGGATGTGAGTGGCACCCCCCGGGAACTGCAACACAGGCCTCGTAGGCCTCTCGCCCTTCTGTTACCATGAGTCTATTTTCAACTGATTTATATGTTGGGCCCAAGATTCTGTTGGAAGATGAGATCTAGTTGCTAAAAAGACGACGAAGCCCCCCCGGACTGGAATGTGTTGAAGGTCCTGCCGAGCCGGACTGCCCGTGGGGTCCCTCCCCTGCCTGCCGTGCAACCCCGTCCCAGAGACGGAACACAGAAGGCCCGGCTGTGAGTGACAGCAGAATGCCCACGCCGTAACCTTGGCAGTGGAAAACAGGGAAGGCGAAATGGACGAGCGAGAGGGAAGGCAGATTTCCTGAGCTCACTTGGTGGGGAGTTGGACAAATACAGACTCGAGTTTCTTATTTAAAGTTACAAAAGTGGCCACTGGAAGAATGAAAAATAATCCCGTAACCAGCAAAGAACAGGGAGTGGAAGTGGGAAGGGAGGGTGAAGGAAGGAGGAAGGAAGGAGAGAAGGATCCCCCAAAGTTCCCAGCACGAGGTCGGTGAACACTATTTACAACTGGAGGGTCGGCTTTTTCTGGACTCTGCTGGGACAAATAAATGGAAAGAGTTAAAAGTGAGAAGGGGACACTTGTGAGAGAGGAAGTTTACTATTAATATTATATTTTTCTGTATTATTAAAAGAAAGTCTTTTTTTTTTTTTTTTTTGCAATGGATTCATGTTATAATTAGTTAAGTGGGTAAAGATGTTAAGTGGAGAGCACAAATTGAAGAGACACAAGAAGAAAGACTTGGGCCAGCTGGCCCTGATGGGCCCCTGAGGGCAGTGTCGGGGGGATGGGGGATCCAGCAGGGGGCAAGGATGGGGAGAAGGAATAAGGGACTCTCTCGGGCCTGACTGGGACCTGGGCTGAGGTCTGTCATTTGCGTGTGCTCGGGGAGCCATGGACACGAACCCCTGCCTGTCAAGGTGTCCCTTGGAGCCCGGGACTCACAGGCCCTAGGCACTGGTGGACAGTCTAGGCGTGCAGATGCGAAGGCGCTCTGGCTTTACTCAAGTCCCTCGTTCGTTAGCGGCCGTCATGACCAACGAAACTGTCCCAGTGTCCCCTGCTGAACACACGGTCGGCATTGTGCGGGCCAGGGGTTCTTAATCTCGGCGCTACTGACATCTGCGGCCAGATAATTCTTTGTCATGCAGGACTGTCCACTGTCCTGCGCTCTGCAAGGATGCACTTAGCAGCATCCTTGGGCTCCGCCCTCGAAATGACAACGGCACCATCCCGAGCATGACGATCAAAAACGTCTCCAGACATTGCCAGACGTCTCCCGGGGACAGAGGGGCCCTGGATGGGACGCTCCGGTGAGGATGGCTCATGTGTCCCAAGAGGCTCCCGCTGAAAAACTGGCACCGGATTGCAAAAGTGGGGTGCGTTTCCTGACAGCTAGGGTGTGATCCCAGTGTCCCCAAGACAGAAGACATGTCTCTGTCCAACGCGAAACGTCCCAGGAGGCCGGAGCCTCCGACCTGGGGGCCGAGGGCGCGTACCCAGTGAGGACATCGTCAGCTGTGTGGAGTGACAAAGCTGCTGTCACAGGAAGGGTCCCGCAGGCCACTTCTGCCGCCTCTCCCTTCCCTGCCCCTTTCGAGCACCTTCTCTGACTTTTACGGAGCCTCTAACTGCTGCCTCATTCGCCCTTGTCCCCTGCCTTTCCCCTCCCTGCCCCTCTCTCCTTTCCTTCCCATGATTCAGTTGTGAGCCAGTATTAAGCTACCTGTTTGACTATTCATTATGTTTACTGGGTGAATTTCATTGTCCTTATTTTTAGTTTTAAAGCTAGGGAAATGGAAAGCTGATTCTCTCTAAAAACAAACAAACAAACAACAACAACAACAAAACAAAACAGAACAAAAAAACTCCACAAAACAGCACCGTGTAAGTTATATCTGCCTACATAGTTCTCGATGTGTATTTCTGGGGTCAGGGGTTCAGCACGCAGGTGACGGGTCCTGCTGCCCCTGTGGGAGTTTTGTTGCTCGGTGTCGCTTGTGCCCCCTCCCCAGCCTCTCCCCCATCCCAGGGGCAGGAGGGGAAGCCCCACCCACTTCCCTTCTGCCCGGGACACTCACTATTTGGCAGAGTCGTTGAGCTGATACTCCCGGGACCGGTTGAAGCACTCCTGGATCCCCGAGTCGCCCCAGAGTCGCATCATGGCGGACAGCAGCTCCGGGGAGAAGGGCTCGGTGTCTTCCATCCGACTCACCACGTCACACACCATCTTGGCGTCGGCCTGTGAGGAGAAATGGCGGAGGGGGGTGGCTTTGAGGCCTCCGTGGGGACAGAAGCCCTGGCTGAGCACCTGCCTGGGTGCCAGGACAATGCTCAGTCCTGGGCCCGACCGGGAGAAGCGGGCCTCGGTCTGAACACCCCCGGAGCCTCTGTGGGCACCGGCAGCCTGGTTTCCTAGGGCCCTGTGGGGACACCCGTCCCTGTCCCAGCCTTCGGGGACTTCTGTGACAGGAGATTCTGAAGCAGCGGTTTCAGACCATGGCCCGTGCGGCCTTGGGGTTTTCTGGGTGTGGGGAGGGGACAGGGCTCTGTCCCCCACCCTCCAGCCCACCAGAGCAGCTCTGCTTCCATCTATTTTGAAAGCTGGGGTTCTCCACAGTACTCGTTTGGGGCAAAAAAAAAAAAAAATGTTCTTGGCCAATGCCTACGTTTCTTTACTTCTCACTCCAGGTGGGGCGAGGCCCCTGGAACAGGGCGTCTGGCTGTTTGAGAACTCAGGTGGCGGAGGGACAGGGCGGGCGGAGCTGTGCCCCGAGGGTGGGCACACAGCTCGGTTCTGTCAGCGCCCACGGTGACAGCGCCTTGAGTCAATCATAAATCTCTAGAGCTCAGGCCCTTGGAGGGCGCAAAGTAAACACTTAATTTTATTAATTCCTGGTTACTTATTTGCTCTTGACCTGCGGCCTGCCTTTCCCTGGGGGCAGGTTCCACAAGAGAAGGGGGAAGGGGCGAACGCTGAGGTAGGGAGCGTGCCCTTCCTCTGCCTCCTGCCCCTTCCTCCGCTGTCTGAGGGGGTGCGGCTTGCTTCAGGCACCCACGTGGAGGCCGACACCCCGCTGGAACACCACGTGAAGCACCCCCTCATTAGCAGGTACCTTCCTGCTTCCCTTCACCTTGGATACCAAACAGGGTCACCCATCTTCAAAGACGAACTGAGCGCACAGAACCCCCAAACCAGGAACGGGGTGGCCCCCGAAGGCTCTTGGAGTCACAGGACCTCGCCGTCACCAGCACGGTGCGCACGAGGTGGCACCTGACAGTTGACAAAGGGCGCTCCCGTGCACCCACACACCTTGCTTGGCATTTCATGGCCACCTCAGTGAGGGGTCTGCGGGAGCCTGCGCCCTGGGCCTGAGTCTCTTCCCGGCCTGGGTCCTTGCCTCTGCCCAGGATGTTTGCGTTTCTTTCCCTACAGACAGAATATCCTGCATCTCTCCTTGACCGTGGCTGTGGCCGCAACACTCCTTCCAGCCCACGGAAAGGTGTGGCAGTCCTTCACCTGGCCCTTAGGAGGCCCTGCCTGCTTGCACTGCCATCACTGCAGACGCACCTGGGCTCTCTCATTCATGCCAGGAAGAGGATGCAGGGGGCACGGAGCAGGGCCTGACGAGGGGTCCACACCGGGGGTGACACACATTCCCAGAAAGGTCCATCTGAGACGACCGCTGATTCGTGGTCTAGATCGGGGCGGGTGAGCAGGGGCCGAGCCCCATCCACACCGGGGCCTGGCCCCGAGGCTGCCTTGCGGGGGCTCCTGCAGGTGAGCTGGCTCCCGGCCTCTGCTCCTAGGTGTGTGGCAGGCTGTGCGGGTTGGGAGTCGTGCCCAGGACGAACAGGAGTTGGTGGGCGAATGCCCCGGCGGCCTCGTCCTCACAGACAGACAATTCTGTGATGCGTCCACAGGGTCTCCCAGCGAATCCCAGGGGGCCTGCGCCCCAGCTGCCCAGAGCTGTAGCCCACCCACCCATCACCACACCCTTTATCCTTTTACCATTTTCCTCCCGTCCCTGCGTCACTTCCCTTCTTCCTCAATGATTCCTGAAATGACCTCCCAAAATATACTCCTTGTCTCAGGGTTGGCTTCTAGAAGAATCCAAACAAGGGCAAGGTGCCTGCCTGGGCCCAGGCCCCGGGCGAACCCTGTTCGCTGTCTGCACACAATTCTTCCGGTGATGGGGTCTTGCTCAGAACAATCTCCTGACTGAAAGCAAGGAGACCACCACCCACGGGACCCCTCTGGCCTGCAATACCCCTGCAGGCCCTGGAGAACACCTCTGCCACGTGGCTGGAGCCCACAGAGAGACAGGGCCCTTGGTGGTGGCTGGGGGCAGGATGCGACAGGCCCGCCTTCTCACTACTGGACAATTATTCTGCTCTCAAAGCCCCGCCAACCTCCTGCTCTCTGAATGAGCCAGACCCCGCGGCCTGGGGCGCGTGGCTCGGGAAGCGGGCAGGGGGCTGAGGACATTTGCAGGTGTGCTTTGGGGCTGGGAGAGACATAAAAGAAATGAGGTCGGCACCTGCAAGATTTGTGGCTGACAAAAGGTTCTGTGCACAAGGTATGTATGTGGGGGCCACAGCCCTCTGTGGAGTTTTCCAGAATGGAACTGTGCTGCTAAGCTGCTGTTTGTGTGTCGGAGCCCGTCTGCTGCAGAAGGCCAGTGGGAAAGTCCTGGCAGCTGTGTCCCCTCCCCTCACACACCTACCCTGGGGAGGGAGCTACAACTTGGCGAAAAGGCCAAGTCCACAATGCAAGCCCAGATCCAGTTTCCTAGGGGCCGTGTCCCCAAGCCCCCAGCCCTCGGATTCCCGAATCGCTGGGCTGCCCACCGGGAGGGACCGGCCTCCCACGTTCCTAGATTGGAGATGAGCACCTTCAGCCCCTGAACCTTCCGTGGGGCATCGACCCAGACAGCTGGCCCTGGGCCTTGGGTGCCCTAGGCAGGTGGTGACTCAGGGAGGCAGGGGTGGTGTCTCCACCTGGGGCTAAAAACAGCACAGAGGCCTGTGAGTCAGGGGCCTGCACGCTGACGCTGCTCCCCGGTGCCTGGGTGACCTGGGGATGTCCTTGTCCTTTCCGGGCTCTCAGTGTGCCTGCCCATCTGTGGGGTGCGCCCAGTGAGTCTGGCGGGATGTTCCCAAACTTCTCCTTTGGGCCCCATGCCATGGTTGCTGCCGGATCTGTGAGAACTGAGTCACAGCCTGAGGGGTGGCCAGGGCAGGGGACTTCCTGCTGGGTGAGAGACACACTCCAATCTGAGTGCCCAGAGCACCGTGGCACCTCACCGCGAGGCTACCGTGTGCTTTATAAACCTATAAACCTCCAGAAAGCCACCTAGTACTCGTCTGCTCCTCCATGTAGGACCCAGAATTTGTGACTCTCCTACAGCTTGGGGAAGGCTGGACTGGACGATCTCCTGGGAATTTGCCAGCGGACAGCCCAGGGTCTGGGGCTGCCCCCGCAGCTCCACCTCGTCACCGAGGTGCAGTGGCGATGGGGCGTGAGGTCTCGTGCTGGCTGTGCCCCCGGCCCACCCTCGGGTGTTGCCCAGGTCCGTGCACGGCACCATCATGGTTCTGACCGTCTAAACTGAGAGGCTGAGTGTCTCCCCAGCGTCTGGCGTCCTGCGGGGTTTTCTTGCAAGTCCGTTTCAATCAGTCCACTTCTCCCCATCTCCCCTGCACAGCCCCGAGTCCAAGCCGCCACCGTCTTTCTCCTGGCTGCTCCTAGTCCCCTTCTGAGGATGCCCTGCCCGGTCAATCCACCCCACTGGCCTCAGAGAATAGTCTGGGGTGGACAAAGAATCCGTTATTTGTCACGTTAGACTCACGACCGGCCCTCACTCCCCACTGCCCACCAGCCCCGGGACATTTGTAGGAACTATTGGGAAAAAGGAGACTCTCAAAGGGAGGGCCCACTTGAGTGTGGAGCCATCACCAAGGAAAGCAGAGCTGAGAGAGAGAGAGAGAGAGAGAGAGAGAGAGAGAGAGAGAGAGAGAGAAAGAGAGAGAGAGAGAGAGACTCCCCGAGCCATGATAACGTAGCAACACCTGGATCCAGCCATGCCTGCAGACACACACCCTCTGGCTTCCCAGTTACTCCAGTTGACCAGTCTCTTTTCCTTAATCCAGTTGAAGATAAGTTTTTGTTTTGTTGGTTTATGTTTGCACCTGTGCCCCCAAAGTCTTGACGATGCCACCTCCTGGTCTGCCAAGATCAGGCCTACCTCCTCCAGAAAGGCTCCCCCCACGACTGTGCCCACACAATCCCCCTGGAGGGCATCTGACTGCCCTCCTCTCTTATTGTCTGGGCTGGGTCCCGGGTGCACTGCACCCGCACACCGCCACACCGTGTTTCCCGTGTGAGCGGCTCCTCTCTCTCCCACGACATTGGAAGTGCTGGGGGCGCTGGCCCCACGCTGGACACTCGAGGCAGTTTGCTGGGATTCCGCACACAGCCCCGTAAGGAGTTTGATTAGGCTGTCGGCTGACACGTGTGCCTGGCAGGGCCCAGCATGGCTGAGTGGGGTACAGGGCATTCGTCACTGAGTGGCGCCGTGACCCACCAGCATGCCTGGCCCCCAGCCACGAGACGCCTGTAGAGCCCCAATCACCGCCACTGACAAAGACACCTCACAAATGTCTAAACTGTCCCCAGGTGGCACTATTTCACTCAGAGCCATAATTAGGGAGCAGTTGGCCAGCTCGGGGCCAGGAAAGCAGGCCCCTGCCCCGGGCTGAGGGAGTGGGGCCCTCCTTCCACCGCTGCCCCCACTGTGCTGAGGCCCAGTTGCAAAAGAAGGGAGGGAGGGGGCTGCTCCCCTGCATGAGAGAGTGTGGCCGCTGCCTTTCCTCGATGTGCAGGCCCGCCATTCTCCACCTGCCGGGGCTTCAGGGTCCAGCTCCCATACCACCTCAGCCCCCTGAGGAACCGCCTCCGATGGCCCTTTGGTCACTCCCTCCTCGGGCTTCCTGGTCCTGTTCCCCGCCACCTTCTGGGGGCTCAGGGCACAGGCTCCGGAGCCACCCAGATCTGAGCTCCTGTCTGGGCTCCCAGTCTGAGCAGCAGCACCTCAGTCTTTCTGGGGCTCAGTGTCACCTGAGAAACGGGGGTGACAGTCGCCCTTTTTCACAGACTGTCTGGTAAGCTCAGAGAGAGGACTAGCCCAGGGGTGGCACTGAATGAGGCGCTGTGTCCCTCCCCACCGCCCAAGCTCCCTGGGAAGCCACAAAGAGACCAGGAGGCCAGCCTGTCTGCCCTGGACATGCTGGGGTGTGTGTAGGGGGTACCTTTTGGGGCATTAGCCAGACCGTGCATTTCTGAGTGTGAACTGCAGGCGAAACGTCAGTCTTGTGGGGTTAGGGTCAGGAGGTTCTGGAGAGGTTGTGACTTCTCAAAGACACCCGCAGGATTCATTTTACCACTCCGATGACTGAAAAACAGCGTGAACGTTTCCTTGCATTGCAGCCGACGTGACCCTTCTGGTTCAAGGGGATCTTATTCGCAGCGCTGACACACAAGTGGCCTGAAGCTGCTCTAGGTGGAGGTGAGAGCCCCTGATGGAAGCCTTCGCACTGTCTCCTTGAGCATCTGGAGGTGGGGTGGGGGGATGGGGGACAGGGGAGCATGTGGAGACAGGGCCCTGGGCATCGCGTGTTTGGCGGGGTACGGAGCTCAGCACAGTAGTGTGCTTCCCCGAAATGGCTACGCTGGGCCACTGCTGGGGAGCGGGGAGCCCAGGGTGGCGGTGGGGGTAGCTGCGCCCCTGGAATGGTCCCCGACTGTGGTGTACGGGGCTTCCTGACACGAGGACATGCTCTGCTGGGGACTGGTCATGTGTGCGCCCGGGAGGCAGCACCTGAGACCCAGGTGAGTCAGTGGGACCGCCCACTGGCACGTTGAGGTGAGGGGCCCAGCTTCCAGACAACTATCTGGAACCAGAACGCATACCATGGGGAGGGGTGTGGGCCCCCAGGGTCTTGCCGCCCGACCCTGGCGTCTCCTGCTCATCCTCCCCAGAGACAGGGCTGGCGCCTGCCTGTGCTGTGTCACACTGGGGGGCGGCGGGGGGGGGGGCGGGTAAGTGGTGACCGAGGGAAGCTGGCATCCGCCTAGCCGAGCCACTGGCCATGACCGCCACACGTTTCTATCACTCAGGGACTCAGAGGGGCCCTGGTGTCCTCATCATCTGAGACTGGGATGGCTAATGTCACTTAACAGCGCCCGGGTCTTCAAAAGGCTTCCTTTCTCTTCTGGGTAATGCAATGCGGACTTTTCAGTAAACTGCACCAAGAGGCTTGGAGCTAAAGTGTAACAAAGAGCCTTTCCCTTCCCAAGAGATGAGATGCAACAACCGTGGTGGGGAAGTGAATAGGAATTTTTGGTCAGGTGACCCAGGTTCAAATCTGGGCCCTGCAGCCTTTGAGTCGTGTGACCTTGGACAGGCCGTCTAACCTCTGTGAGCCTCCAGTCTCATTAGTTTCCACCTCCTATGGTTGTTTGTGCCGATGAAACAGGCTAAGGATGTGACACACAGCTTTGCAACATAAAGAGCCCTGCAAATGTTAGTTATTATATACGCAAAGATGAAGTCCCTCAGACACAAACAACAAGCTGACATAAAGTGAGCCTGCTTTGTACAAGACTTCAGGCAAGCACGATAATCTTGATAACAATAATCACAGTAATTATAATAATAACCCCTTCCGTTTGAGGAGCTGCTTTGGATCTTTCAGTTTTCCTCTGTCTTTAATCTTTTAGGCCAAGTGAAGTGAGTGCGTGCGCGCGTGTGCGTGCACACACCCCCCCCCAAAACACACACCCCAGTTCTCCAGACGCCTCCATCTGGCCCCGCCCTGCCCCAGGCATTGTAGTTGCCCCGGCTCCCACCAGGGGGCAGGAGCGCACAGGCCAAGGGGAGAGGGAGCAGAAACCCGACTAGCCCAACCTAAGAGGGAGCAGGGCAGGGCCAGGCCCGCGGGCATCGCTGACTTCCTCGGCTCTGCCAAGGGGAGAAGGCCGAGAAACCCCAGCTGCTAGGGGCCGGGCCTCCGCACTGCCATTCCAGCAGGTGGGGAATAACAGCAGGGCGGGGAGCAGGGAGCCCCGAGTTACGGCCACGCCCAGGCCACCCGGGCCAGTGCATCTGAGGAGATGCAGTCACATTCTCTCTCTCTCTCTCCCTCTCTCTCTCTGGCACATGGCAGAGGGCCTCAGCACAGTGGGGGGCAGTGGTGAAAAGAGGGGCCCGCTCCCTCACCCCGGGGCCGGGACCTGCTCTCCTGGGCCTTGGCTGGCAGATCGCTCCCTAGTTGAGACTCTCAGTGAAATAGTGCCAACCCAGGGACCGTTTAGACATTTGTGAGGTGCATTTGTCAGTGTCGATAACTGGGGCTCCACAGGGGTTTAGTGGCTAGGGGCCAGGCATGCTGGGGGGCTCCTTCTTTGCTTGGGCTTAGGGGGTCTTAGCAAGGAGCTATGCCTATAGTACGCTGTGGGTTCACAGGGGTCTGTGGATGGGTGGGCTGGGGGACCTCACTGATCTGCACTTGCCTTAGGGGAGGGAGCCTTCCTGGTTCCCCAGAGAGATCCTATAGCAAACCAAGCGTTTGGTGCTGTTCCCAATCCTGCCTCCTTTCGGATCTGCCCATCCCTTCCCCATCCATCCATCCATCCATCCATCCTCACGTTCCTGTCCTACCTACCTAGGATACCCACCTTTCAAACATCATGTGTCCACCCGCCCCCCACTCAGCCAGCCACCCACCCATTACATCACCTGCCCGTCAGCCACCCTCGTTCAGCCATCCACTCACTTCCACACCCACCCGCCATCCCTTCGCCTCCCTCTCATCTCCCAGAGCATCTGTCTATCCCTTAATTATTCATTTGTGCACC
>PVKZ01003501.1:0-129463 GCA_004027375.1 Macroglossus sobrinus
TTTTTTTTTTGCTGTTGTTTACATCATATATAAAAACCAATTTGCTGTTCATGTCATATATAAGAAACCTGAGGTCATGAAGATTTAGTCCTCTATTAAAGTTTTATAATTTTAGCTTTTACATTTAAAATGTATATTTTACATTTACATATTACACTTATATTTTACATTTACTGTTTACATTTAGGTCTGTAACCCCTTTTGAATTAAGTTTTCTACATGGTGTGAGGTAGTAATTCAACTTCATCCTTTTTTATGTGGATATCTAATTGTCCCAACACCATTTGTTGAAAAGACTACTCTTTCCTCATTGAATTTCCTCAGCATCTTTGTCGAAATTAATTGATCATAAATGTAAAGATTTAATTCTGAGCTCTTGTTCTGTATCATTGATCTGTATCTTTAGCCTTCTGCCAGTACGTGTGTGTCACTTCTATGTGAATGTTTTAAGAATTAGTACATGATTTGTGCCATTTTATTTCTCTGTTGCCTCATTGGCAATGTTTTAGGTAGGGGCTGGAATCTTAGCCCAGATTCTTGAGTAAGGATAATGCAGAGAAGAGCTCTGGACCAAAGCACATAGTGTGAGTGAAAATCTAGGTTTTGCTTGAACTTATTAATACCCTGAGGTTGTTTAGTAGCCTGTTCTGACAAACTGAGCACTAAAATTGACAATGTCACATAGAATGAAGGTGGAGTTCCTATAAAAGCCAGAGGAAGGGAAATGAGAAAGCATGCTGGGCGAGCAAAATTTCAGCTATAATAAAATCTCAAGGGCTATGAGTTAGCCCTGATTGTGTTGTATATTTCTCAGCAGAGCCTAGAGAAATCTTTGCTAGGTTACCAACATCAACACAGATTTTTCATTGCTATGTCCTGGGTACTGGGGTGCTGGGAATTTAGTGTGTGAAATGGCTTCTCTATCCTCAGGATCTTATATTATATTCTAATTGGAAAATAGAATGAACACATGGAAAATAAAGAATAATATAGGCTACCATGCAATAGAGGTGCTAGATAGGCTTAAAGGAGAAGAAGTGTTGTTTAGGCTGATTAGTTGGGTTTTACTATGTTGTGATTTAAGTTGCACCTGCAGGGAAAAGGATGTAGACAGTAAAAGAGGAGATGAAAGGTACAGTCACTGGTATACAGAGGGGTAGGCAACGTGGCACCAACTTGCTTGGGAGACAAAAAAATAAATAGAGCAGTTTACCTGGAACAAGATGATATGTTGGGAAGTAGTTGTCAGAAGAGTTTGGGGGCAAACTTGAAGTATATGAAATGAATGATGAGTTTAAGTTTCAGTAGGTAGTAGGAAAACATGGAAAACTTTTATGGAGAAAAAAAGGATGTTTTTGTGGAATTAATCTTATGGCGGTGACATTAGAAGGATTAATGATGGTTCTACTTCGTCACCTCGGAAATGACCTCTAAAGGGAGCTCTTTCATGCATCTGATTTGCAGTAGTTCATCAGTACAGTGCTACAGAGACATGGAAGGGCCAGTGACTTCACCGTCATTCTCTAAACTAGACGCAGTTCAGGCTACTGTGACAGAATGCCATAAATTAGGTGGCTTATAAACAACAGAAATGCATTTCTCACAGTTCTAAAGGCTGGAACGTCCAATATCAAAGTGCCACAAGATTCGGTGTCTGGTGGGGACCTCTGGGGTTCACAGATAAAGGATTCTCAACATGTCCACACATGGCAGAAGTGGAGAAAGTGCTCTCTGGAGTCCCTTTAAGAAGGGCACTAATCCCATTCATGACAGAATCACTTCCCAAAGGCTCACCTCCAAATACCTCCACACTGGGCACTAGGATTCAACATAATGAATTTTGGGGAAACACAAACTTTCAGTCTATAGCAATTATCATCTAATATTATTAGAGTTTTCTATATTGGGTAGTATAGTGCCAGTACACTAAGTGATAATGTATATGAAAATGATAAAAAAAAACATATCAAATGTGAGCTTAAATATTTTGGATCCATTAGGGCCTTGCAAATAGGTTCTAGGAAAAAATAGTAGACTTTAATAGTGAAGGAAATGGAAGATTCAGCCATCTGAATGTGGCAATCATGAGCTGTTTTGAGTGAGAGTTGGCAAATATTTTCCCAACTGTCAGTTCTAAGAAACATGCAAACAGATTCTGTGTAAGCGAATGCAGCAGTGAACCTGTGTCTCTGTTAAACCACAGAGAAATGAAATAAGCGGATTTTAAATTTCTAAAGGGAACTTAAACCACCTGCTAAGTTGTAGAATTTAATTTGCAAGATGAATACTTGGCAATGTGACACTCCTTTCATAGCTTCATTTGCTGTTTTAATAAAAATGTTCACAATGCTTTGGTTCCATCTGTTAGAGACCGTGAAAACAGCTAACTGCTATTCAAACAACAAAAAATATAGCTTTCTAGAAAACTATATCTAGTGCCGCCAAAATGTAAAGCGGCATTTATAAATTTTAAACTTCTGCCTCACTTCTAAAACACGTTGTTGTAATTGCCCCGCATCTTGGACACAACATATAAATAATTTATGCAAACATTTTAAATTTAAATTATTCCCCTGCACTCCAAATACAAACAAATGCTTTCAAGGTTATCATGTCCATGAATCTTACTGCAGTAGGCTACAGATATTCATTATAACAATTTGTAAGCAAATATTTGGTTATTTTTATAAGCCACAAATCTGGCTGAAGGAGAAGATGATATGTAATAAATAAAAACTGCAAACCAAAAAGTATGTTTGTTGTTACATTTCCAGATTGGCGATAATAATAAGCTATAGTGTGACAGCCTGCCTACTTTATTGATTAAATTTCCATAGCTTTTTTCCATCACAATAGATCAAAATTTTATAACTTTCAATAAGACTTATATCTCAAGCACTAATTTCAGGACTTAACACTGTTTTGGTATGTGGGAGGCACAAACTGAGTTGAGTCAACAAAACACAACAGGAGTCAATGTTACATCAAAGAAAGGAAATGAGGGGAGAGACACTGAGATGGGAATGAAATACAGAAAAAAAGGGAGGAAGAAGAGCCTTTTTAATTCTCTGTCCCTGGATTTACCTCAGACATTAGTTTCAGTTTGACTTACTTGAGATGCTGGGTAAAACTGAACTGCTGTGCAGAGAGAATCAAGCTGACAATGACACATTAGCGGGTCTGTAGAATGTCTTGTTGTCTTTCCCATGCTGTACCCTCTCATAAGGAAATTCTGTATTTACATTTCCTACAGAAAGGTAGGGGTGTGAGCGTGTCATCCTGTGATTCAATTTTGTGTTTGATTCAAGATGTCATGGTTTTGTTTCAGATCAGTAGACACTGACAGCTAGTCTCTTTAAATATTAATTTTAGATATTTGGGTTTAAGCCTAGGCACTATAAAGGTAAAGAAACTGAGACCTTTGAAGTTAAATAACCAGCTAATTACGCATTGAACAGGGAATAGATGCTATATTTTCTTAAGATCATCTTGAATTCTACCTAAAGTTCATATAAGAAGGAAGTGAACAATAAATATATTCTTTCCCCTGGTCATTTCACAACAATAACAAAACTTACGTTTCTTTGTCAAATTTGAGAAGGACTAGAAGCATCTAAAGGAAAAATAGCTATGCAGAGAAAGGGATTAGATTTGATTTATTTGATAGTCAAGTCTAGACTTGAAAACCAGGCTCTAATCACCTACTACTACTCAGAAAAGTTTTATAATCTGTTTGATCCCAAATCTCTTTATCTCAAAATTGGATATAATAATTACCTTATCTAGTTCACAGATTACTGATAGGATGAAAATAAAAATAAGAGCATGTGTCCAAAGTGTTTTGTTAATTGTCCAGTGTTAAATAAACATGTTATATCCTTGACAACATAGTTGCACTGATTTTAATAGCAATGCTATTAAAAGAAATAACTGCAAATAGCCAGTACAGAAAAACCTCACTCATGAAAAATCACTGATCAGAAAAAGAAACTGACACAGCATTGACAAAAAGATATTATGGTATAAAGATAAAAGTGAGTAGCTGCATCAATCAAGAACTGAACACTCTCCAAAAAATGATGCCAAGGAATAGTTAATATCTGGTACTAAGTACTTCATAATTAATGTTTTTTAAAATGATAGAAGAAACAATTATTCATGTGATAAGAAACTACAAAGAAGCAATGTATATGAGTATTTTGAAATAACAGAAATAAATAAAATACGAGGTGGCAGAACTAAAAAAAAAAAGTAGAAGAAAAAAGACAAAGCCATTATAGAAATAAAAATGAACTGTAAGAGAACAAAGGATAAGAGATACTATGGAAAATTCATGAGGCTCTAAGTGATAGAGGAAATAGATATTGGAATTTTTTAAATTTAAGGTACTAAAAATAATTAAAAAACAACAGAGAAATCAGGCAAAGAAGAGCCAATGTACACATAATTAGAATTCTTAAAGAAGACCAGATCAGTGGGAAATAACACAAAAATTTTCTAAGGTTATCGAAAGAGTACACATGTTCATGGAAAATCGACCTAAAACAGTCAATTCCAAGGCATATCCAAGTAAAAGTTATTAAACTAACAATTTTACATCCATTGAAATTGTCTTTCAAGGCCTTGGAAAACATTTTGAGCACCTAAGAATTCAAGGAATTAGAATGTCCATGAGCTCCTATCGAGGAAATTATTGGAGGATAAACTTCAAGCAAGAATAACTAGGGAAGCAATAGCAAAAGAATTTGTAGTGAGACGTAAATATTTTTAATTACAGAACTAAAACTGAAAAAGTAAGGGGATAGGATGACAGAAATACAACTTGTATGTCTTCACAATTATAAAATGAATTAGCTAACTAATTTAGAAGAGTCAAAGAGAGAAAGAAGGAAGGAGATTGGGCTATCTACAATAGTTAGAATTCAAGAATATTATTTAAAGTCAAGAGTGAAATACTGGAAGTAAAAAAAATATTTTATAGACACTAAAAAATATAATTTTACTTACTCCTAATGGGGCACAGAATGACAAAAGAAAACAAGGAAAGAATATTCTAATATTTTCATTGATCCCAGTAGGGAGCTAACAGTGTCTAAAGAAATAAAGGTACATAAAAAAATATATATATATAGGCCTTCTTAAAAATCAAAAACTACATACACATAAAAGCAAACCAATTATATTAAAAAGACTTTTAAAAACAACTGTCATCAGATAACATAACATAAAACAATATAACAGAACCAGGGCCAAAAATACCATCTTATCGATAAATGTAAATGAGTTTAACACCTATTAAAAGAAAAAATATTTTCAGATTAGAGACCAAAGCAATACTTAATTTTGTTCTGTATGCAGAAGACACATCTAAAACTTTTGGAAGAGTTGAAATTAAAGTAGGTCTTGAGAGGTCAATATCAGATAAATTGGAATTCAGGATAAAAGGCATTATTTAACAAATGTCCTTTATAATGTCAAAGGGGACATTTGACAGGGAAAATATGAAAGTTATAAAAATCTGTGCATCAACCAAAATATCAGTAACATTCATAAAGCACAGATGATAGGAATTACCAAGAGAAATGAACAAAAATACACGAATGTAGGAGGCTAGAACCTAAACATTATTTTAAAACTCAATTCATGCATGTTGAACTGTGTTCCCGAAAACAGAAAATACTGTGTTTTCGAATACCCATGGAGGTCTATGACCATGCTACCCTGAACATTCCCAATCTCCTCTGATCTTGGAAGGTAAGCAGGGTTGGGCCTGGTTACCACTTGGATGGGAGACAACATAGGAAGACCAGGTGCTATAGTTTAAAAAAAAAAATACCCATGGAGAAGTCACAAAAATTTATTATAATTAGACCATAGAGTAACCCACAACCAATATATTTGTTTATAATAAAATAAAACTAGAAACAAATCAAAAATAAAATAAAAATTATCATTTGATAATTAAAAAATTCTTAAACGACCTGGATCATGGGTCAAAGAAGAGCCATAATTGAAATTGTAGAGTTTTTAAGATATAATGAAAATTAAAACACTATATAACAGTGCTCAAAAAAAAGTCATAGCCTTAAATATTTATATGACTTAAAAAAGAGGAAATAAAAATAAATGAATTAAGCTATCAGTTTAAAAGGTTGAAAAGGAAAAACAAAATAACAAGAAAATGGAAGTAATAATAAATAAAAGCAGAATTAATAAATTTTAAAACTAGAAAAATAAATCTAAAACCTGAATCTTTGAGAAAAGAAAATAGGATACATAAATTAGTTATTTTAAAAAAAAAAAAAGCACAAAAAAACCCCAAGGACAATTTAACTATATTGATTAATAAACGACAGTAGAAAAGTAACCCTGGAAAGGAGGACATGCAAAGAATTCTGAGATTACTCTGCTCAACCCTATTCAAATAAAGTGAAAAACCTAGATGAAGTGAATAAATTACCATAAAAAAGATCGAATATGTACACAGACCAATTTCCAAGAAGAAATAGCAGTTGTCAAAGTGTGATCTTCTAAAAACATTACCAGGCCCAGGCAATTTTACAGAAATTTCGTCAAACTTTTTTTTTTTTTTTAAGATAAATACAATGTTATTGGAACTGTTTCAAAAAAAATTAGAGTTCCAAACCTATTTTTTTCACTAATTTGCAATGCCTATGTGAAAAAGCATTCAAACACAAATAAAGTCATACATAGAACACTTGAATTAATAGAAAGACATATTCTATGCTTGCCCAGGATTAGAATCAGTTTCCTCTAAGGTAATTTGCTAATTTAATGTGGTCTCAATAAACTACAACAGATTTACTTTTACATAGACAAGTTGTTTCCAAATTTTACATGGAAAAATTATAGAGCAAGAAAAAAAATCTTAAAAAAAAAAAAAAAAGGTTAGGTAGAACTAACCATACCAGATATTAAAGATTCCTGCTACCACAGTGTACATTCCCTATAAAATCTCTGCCACATGATTATGGACAAAACCTGTGAGTATGACAGTGTCCCTGCAGTAATGAGATTACATTAGATTAGATTTTGTGGAAGTGATTTAAGTTTCTAATCAGTTGACTTTAATTGAAAAGGAAATGGCGCTGGGTGGGCCTACCCTAATCAGGTGAGCTCTTTAATAACGGGTTTAGATGTCAAAGAGTTTTCTGCCTTGAAGGAGTAAACCTCCCTGCAATGAGAAGACCTCTAAGGGGGCCACATAGCAAAGAACTGCAGGCACCTCTCAGAGTTGAGTGACCCTCGGCTGACAGTAAGAAAGAGGGTCCTCAGTCCTATAATTATAAAAACGTGAATTCTATCAACAACCATGTAACCTTGGAAATGAACCCCAAACTCGAGAAGGGATCACAGCCTGGCTGACACCTAACTTCAATGTCAGTCTTGTGAGAGGCTGAGGGCTCCCTGACCCAGTGAGGCTGTGTCTGGCCCATGGAAACTGTAAGCTCATAAATGTGTGTTGTATCAAGCCACTGAGTTGTGGTAGTTGGTAGCAGTGCAAGAGACAACTTATGCACACCTTAAAACCTTGAATTCCAGAAGGACAAGAAAATTAAATGTAAAAACTGAAAATGTTAAGGAGGGCAGGACATGAATGTACGTGGATGCCAATAATTTAATCAATAATAATTTAAGGAGATTCTTCTTCTTGTATTGTTTTCCATAGGAAATGCTGAATTTTCTAGTGTAGAACTGTCAAAAATGAAAGTCCTGACAAATGGAAATTAGCACTGAGAATACCCAAGAAAAAACATTCTGTGGGTTATACGAGAGCTGTATTTTAAATAAATAATGTATACAACTAAAAAGTTAAAAATAATATAAGCTAAAAAATATAAGTAGGAAGAATTAATTAATAAATTTATATACAATGGAATATTAGTCAGCCATAAGAAAAGATGAAATACTGCCATTTGCAACAACATGGATGGATCTTGAGATAATCATGCTACATGAAATAAGTTAGACAGAAAAAGTTGAAAACCATATGATTTCACTCATATGTGGGATATAAAACTAAAGGCAACAAATATGACAAACAAACAGAGACTCGTGGACACAGATAATGGATTATTGGTTACTAGGGAGAAAGGGGGTAGAGAGGAAGTAGTAGGGGTAAAAGGGGTCAAATATTTGGTGACAGAAAGAAATCTAACTCTGGGTGGTGAACAGACACTGCAATATATATATGACATATTGTTGAATTGTACCCTTGAAACTTATTTGATTTTATTAATGTCACCCTGAAAATTTTTAATAAATTTTATAACATCTGCAAAATCTAATCTAATCTATTTATTAATAAATTTATAAGAAAAAATAAATTAAATTGAAAGAAGCAATAATAAAATAAAACAAAAATAAAACTGACATGTAAAATCTTTAAAAGGCCAGTAAGATAAATATTGTCCAAGCCTGACCCATTAAAAAGGAGAGAAAAGAGAAGTATATACTATTAGTACAGAAGGACTATGGCCACATATCCACAGAAAAACCTTTAAATGATGATAGAATTCTAAGTACAACTAACCAATTAGATAACATATTGAGAAAAGAGAGCCATCCAAAAAGCAATTAATATATATATATAAGCAATTAATAATTAATATACATATATGACCTAGGAATAAGCTTAATAAGAATGGCAAAAAAGAAAGCACAGCTCTTTTAAAAAGACTTGAAAAACAAGAGCTATATTCGCCTCCTGAATGGGAAGACTGTATGTTATAAATGTGACAATTCTACAGTTGAATCTACACACTCAATACTATTTTGACTAAAATTCCACTTGAAGTTAAAAAGCTAAATCAAGAAATAAAAAAAGTTTAGAGGAAAAAATGGTCATGGGGAATTACGCTACTAGATATTAAATAGATAAATATAAAGATAGTAATACTAATATTAATCAAAATAATAATGAAGCTTACTTACCACGTGTCAGGAATCATGTTGAATGGGGTGAATCAGCATGGCTATTCTAGCTGTTTGGGAAAATGCTAACTCAGCCCTTACAGATGCGCGCGCAGGCTTTCTGCGCACCCTCAGCTGCTCCAGACTGCGCCTGCTCCAGCCCCTCTCCACGCTCTGCCCTCACTCTCTCCTTCATCCTTTGCGCCTCGTGGCAGGCCTGCTACTTTACGCTCTGGGGCTAAGGCTGAACATTTGGGGGGCGGTCTTTATTTAGCCTACCACAAAATGTATTACCAGATAAGCAAAGAAATATACAAAATTGAGAATAGATTCTAAAATGTTAATTAAACTTCAAGACCAGAAGACCGAAGTTGCATAGAAATAAAAATTAAGGTATTTAATAATAAAATTATGTGAACTCTAGAGTTAATATAATAATTACCAAAATCCAAGTTTAAGAAAATCCATAAATGCCGTATTAGTTTGAAGCCAAGTCTTTCTAACCCAGAAATTTACAGAGAGATAATTTGTTTAAGACTTTAGCTTTCTATAGTATCAGACTGATCCCCAAATGTACCCTTCCAGCCCTGATCATTTTATTTATTTTTAGTCATTTCTTTCTATAAATACATAAAGGGTTAAAAACATTAGAAAAGTCTAAAGAGTATATAGTGAAGAATAAGTCTCTAACCCTCTCTGTATCCCACTCACTCAGGTCTTTTCAGAGGCAACTAAGATTTTAGTTTTCTGCTTATTCTTTCAGAAATTACTTGATCATTTTAGTTGCTTTTTTTTCAAATCATTGAGACATTGGAAGTTAATTCATGCATACTTTTTATTTATAAAACTGTCTCTAAAGTCTACAACCACACCACCCTGAATATGCATGATTGTGGCACATCTCGGACTGATCTCAGAAGCTAAGCAGGATTGAGCCTGGTTAGTACTTGGATGGGAGACCACCTAGGAAGACCAGGTGTTATAGGTGTTTGAAAAATACCCAACTATCTCTGCAGTAGTGAGATAGCCATTAGAAATAATCTCTATGAATACTTGAGACTGCCTTTTTAATAATTTTTGGTGTTTACTCTCTAAAAGAGTATGTACTGACTGATAATCATCACTATGGCCTTCGGTAATTTGGTCGTTGATCATACTTTGATTTTCTTTAACCCCCAAAGGAGCAGCTCTCATGTGGATGTCGAAGCATGGCTTCTCGAGACAGGCCCTCCAATTAAAGTTTTGCTTTTCCAATTTTAAACTGTTTGACTTTGTTAGTTGACTAGTTGACCACTTTTATTTCTCTCTCTTCACATATAAACTGGGTGTAATAATAGTGCTTACCTTTCAGTGTTATTATTAGAGTTAAGTTAAAGACTTCATAAGGCATCTTCTATTCACTAAGTACTTAAGGATTTATGAATAGCTCTAGTAGATGTGCAAGGATTATCTTCTTGCATTTGCTTTATTTATCTTAGTTGCTAGTGATTACTATTATTCTACTTTTAACTAATTTTCCCATTGTGAAAGAAAGATTACTGGCCTATAATTCTCGAAGTTAGCAACTGTGAGATACTAACAACTAATGTTCATTGAGTATTGATCATGTAGTAGGCTCTGTGCTAATGTACCCTTGTTGAATTAACTTTTTTGAGCTTCCCCAAAACCTGTGAAGTAGGTGGGGTTATTGTCATCATCTTCATTTCAGGGGTGGGTGTCTAAGGATTAGAGAGTTTGAAAAACCGGCCCAGCTAGTTAGGGAGAGAGTCAGAAGTTAAATCCAGGAAAAATAAATCTAGTGCCCATTTCTTTTAATTACCGAGTTATACTGCCTCCTGAGGACAGTGCTCACCCTGGCGTTTCACTAGTTCTCAGGCTTTCACTCCTTCCTTTCTTCTTGTCTTCCTTCCCTTTTTTTCCCTTCCCTTCCCTTTCCTTCCCTTCTTCCTTTTTTTTTTTAAGTAGAAAAATAAGTATTTGCTGAATGCCTACTATGTGCCAGGTACTTTCCAGGCAATAGGTGTGCAATAGGTGTACACAGATAATAAGGTAGGATACCCACTCAGGCTCACCGTGGCTAACAGCAGCAAGTTACAGATTCTGAATGGCCACAACTTGACTGCTATGACTTGAGGCTAGCACACGAAGTTGCCAACATCTGATGGCGTACCAGCTACCTTTCTCTCTCAAAGAACAGTATGGAATGAGAAGTCCTGTCATGTTCTCTGACTGATACAGACAACTCATTTATTGTTTATTTTCCTCTGTACATGTTTTAGACTGGGGTTATTATGTGCCTACCTAGTAAGATTCCTATCTTTCAATATTTTAAAAACTTATTGCTATTTTACATTTTTATGTAAAATTTGTTTTAAAATTTTTAATTTTGTTTTGAGATAGTTGTAGATTCACATACAGTTGTGAAAAATAATAATATAGAGATCCCATGTATCCTTTATCCAGTTTCTCAATGCTAACATCTTGCAAAACAATAGTACAATATCACAACAAGGATATGAACATATTAACATTGACCAACCCATCGATTCATTCTGATTTCCTATTTTACTGGTGTGTATGTGTGTGTGCGCGCGTGCGCGTGTGTGTGTGTGTGTATGTTTCAATACATCATTGAGATATTAATTCAAGGTTAGCTCGGTATAGTTCTTCCTCACATAATTTTATTTTCATCTCATCTTCCCCTTGAGTAATCTTTACATTTTTTAAAGAAATGCTCTATCCCTTTCTATGATAGAGTCTTTGACATTGCATTATTCTGGACATTGCAATCAACCATGAAGGATATCTTTTTTTTCCAGAAATCTGGTCTTTTTAATTCATGCCACACATTTTTTTGAGCTTCCAGTAAGTTATTTTTAAATTATTGCAGAGAGCCTGTGGCTTAGTTCCTTTAAATTAATCCATGATTTTTCTCCTTATAAATGCACTTATTCTATTATATTTCTAAAATGAAGCAAATGTGCTATAGTTTTTTTGGGTTTTCCCCTGAGTTAAGTCATATTGTAACAGCGCATATGATAATGGCACACTTTGAGTTTTCTATAGATAGAACTTCCCATTCTTACTTCCAAATCTAATATAATTTATTTTTTTCAGCATGCCAACATCACCTAGTCTAAAAATCAGAGTATTGAATAATTTATCCTACATAAAAATGTACCCTCAAAATCTCAGCCACATGAGGTATTACTAACCTAAGTGTTTTATAGCACTCCAGCCTCTCTGAGTTCTCCACACTTTGCAACTTGACCTATATTCTATTGGTTTTTCTCTTTCTACCCAGCTTTTGAGGTAGAAATGAAAGCACAGATATCATCTTCAGTTTCAATTCAATGCAATATAATAATTATATGACTTTGGATTCTAATCTCTCCATTTTGTTTTTAGCATATGTTTACTAAGCAGGTAGAATTAGTTCCACCATCTGATATAAATTGATAAGAACCACAGATCTCTTGATTCTTCAGACATCTGACTGCCGCACAGAGTGACAGGGACATCAAGAGTGTGTAATCTAGGGCACATACCTGGCACAGACCACAGTGTGGCCCATGAACCACCTTCAGTTTGCAGTTAGTTTTTGCTTGACCTGCACAGTATCAGCCAGCATAATGTTTTTTAAAAGTTTCAATTAATTGACAAAACTTTTATTAAAAAACGAGGCGATGTCACATAAAAAAATCCAGATTTCCAATGTCCCTTGAAAAATTCGGGTGCCTGGCAGCACTCAGCCAGAGTAGGGGAGCAGCCGTTCACTGTGGACAGGGTAGGCACTCCAGTCTCCCACAGCCCCGCCACTTACTCCTGTCACCCTGACCTTGAGCGCGAGCCACTGATCATGTACCATGGCACCCAGGCTGTTATTCTTCTCAGGCTGTGCTACCTACCCGCTGCCACAGGCACTGTGACATGCAAGCCCCTACCTGGCCACCGGCTTGGTTGGACATGAGATCCATAAGAATGCCATCAGAAGATACCAAAGGCAGGTGGGGGCCTGCTCCTTGGTCTTCTTTGGTTAAACCACTGACCCTAGCCCCCTGAGACTTCACCTACGAAGCCTGGCAGATAAAAACAGAATCCTGTCTTTGGGGACTGGAGAGGAGCTGTGTGTCTTCTCTTCCTGACCCCTCCCTGCCATCCACCAGATTTTGCAAAGCTAAGGCATCCCCAGTAAGGGTTCTGCTGGTAACCAGCCCTCTGCTTGCTCTCAGATATCCCAGTACCCCCTCAAAGACCACACTGTTTAAATTGGGGAGGCGTGGGTTCCCTTATAGGAAATACCCTCAGGCTCTACCTTGACATACTAGTCAGAGTGAGGGGAAGAAAGGGAAGAAGCCAGCCCAGTGGCATAGGAAGAGAGGATGACAGTCTTGTGGGAATTCTGTTAACTGTATATTTGTAATTTCCACTAAATTGTCCTCTCCTAATATCAGGACCTACATGGTATATACTTGGGGCTCCATTTTGCCCTTGACTCTTTGCACTTGTTAGAGTGACTGGGGTTAGGGCAGGGCTCTGGTTTGCTATAGACGGTCGTAACACTTCAGGCTATTAAAATTGCCGAGTGTCAATTGCTGCTCTCCGCTTCACACTGCTTATGTATGCATGGTTTTAAAACTTCAGACTTTTGGCCCATTAAACACCACAAACTTTGATTTTTGAACTGTCCCCAGGGGTTTGAGAACTGTTTGTTAGTCTCACTCTTTGGATACCCGCCGGGGAGCATATCCAACCTGCTACGGAACAGGATCGTTAACTGAAGCATCCACTATGAGAAAGGAAGAGCCTAATGTTATAAACGAAGTCACTGCCATGAAATAATACAGATGTATTCTTTTCAGTGAATTCTGTGCAAACACCCAGTCAAGCTGAGACTTCCCTGATTGTGTACAGGGAATGTATTTCGGAAAATCACCAGCTGGGTTTTTCAGTGGTTTAAAAGCTGCTGTGCTATAGCATTTCAAAATAAAATAAGTAAATACCACCTACCAACCAGTCAAGTTTTTTGATGCAACATCCCTTTACTTTGAAGCTTATAATGAAATTGATTTTCAGTGCTTTTTCATTTCAACTTGCAAGTCCCATGAATAACTACTCCAAAATAATTTCAAATGAGGAATGTTCAGGAACTGGTGAGACATCGGTAGTGACTGTTTTATGTTTACCCACAAGATATGGAATAAAAATGTAAAAGAAGAACTTGTGTGTTTGAAGAGAACCATGTGATAAGGAAGCAAAGAGTCAGAACATGATTTTCCATGATAACGAGAGTAATTTTAAACTTTAATTTTTTTGTGGGATTGAATGATCAAGCAAATGAGATATCATTGTCTGGATCATTGGCAGAAGCCGTGTAAATCAGATTCTAATGTGTTTGCTCCTGGAATGATGAGAGATTTTTAAAAATTCAGTAAATGATCTAGATATTAGGAAACTCCTTGATAATAGACAGCATTTTTTTACTTTGCATTCAAATAGAATTGTATTGATAGTTATTTTGAAGACATGTGTGGATCTGGGTTTGAGTGTCCTGAAGCTTATAGGAGGAGAAGGGCTTTTTTTAAAGAAAAAGAACACAAAGTTGTGAATATAAAGCTTGGTAAGAAAGTGAGTATTTAGAAAGATAGTAAAAATTACAATAAATTATAAATCTCAAAAGCCTAAAATACCACAAAGATGACAAAATCCAGAACATTAACAAAATTATTTTAATTGAAATTCCTGATACATCTCTGCCGTACTTTTTCCTTGCAATTTTTAGTTAGCTATATACTCATTAATTTTCTCTTCACATGACAATAATTTCAGAATATAATTTTTATCTAGAGAATAGAAGAGAATGCAGGCTTCCTCTGGCAGAGTTAATTTAAATTTGTTTATTCTTACTGAAATTTTAGAAAAGTTTTAGCTTCAAAATTCCTTGCTGATAAAGTCCATGTATAATTTTAATATTGACGTTAAATTTGGGAAAACCTCTATCAAGTTTCTCTCTTGGAGCTATTGGATTTCAAGACATTTCAAGATCCCCTGGGCAGTGTCTAATCTGACAGCATTCATTAACCAGTTCGTTGCCGATGTCCTTGTATCATGACTTTGGGTGGGTATGTCGTGTGATGAAGGGGATTCCTGCTGGTCATTCTTCCTTTGTGAAAGCTAGCAATTACTACTATCTGGAGAAGTGCCTATAAACTACATAAACAGATGTCGCCAAACTCACACTAAATGTATCCCCAACTCGGTTCCCTTAGGCAAATCCCTTTTTTAAGACTGCAGAATTGAATTCTAGTACAGAGTAAAAAGACCATGATTTTAACTGATCATAATTAAAATATCCTCCTTCTGCAAATTTTACCAAAAAGACATGATTAATTCATTCCATCTCATAGAGGACTAGATGTAGCATTTTACTTAAGTTTATCTATTCTCTGAGAAGTGCCCTCTGACCTCTGAATGAGCCCTGATCTATCCCCAGCACCAATTAAGGACTAATGTTCCCTGGATTTCTGTATCCCATTCACTTCCTACATATTTCTCTTAAGATATAAGTTTGGTGACTAATTTCCTCTATTCAAACTATAGCCATTCTGAGACCACCATCCGAGTTTTGAGAGTTCAAGTAACAACCTAGGAATTTATCTGACCCTCATGTAGTAAGGGGAACAAAGCATTCCTTATGAATGTAAACATGGGAAGATGAACTAAACACATCATTTAAGAAAGAGAAATAAAAATGTAATATCTTGTTCAATAAAAGATTAAATATATTACTTTATGTTATAGGTCATTAAATATAAGAAATGTATTTATGGATAAATTACAATTTGCTTTTATCAGATGATATTTAACTTTTCTTATGGAAGGAAAGCTTTGTCATGATCAAAATATCACACTTTTTTCAAAACATATTTACTTTAACTTATGCTTTAAAAATAAATCATTAGGATTGCTGCAATAAGTTGACAAAGTGGGAGTTTCTAGTAAAATTTTGATTTGAAGGACACCAAAAGTCAGCTTGTTCTGAAATATTTCTATATGCCATGGCAAAAGGGATATTTAACTAGAGCATGTCCTTCTCCTATCATAATAATATAAATTATTTAATTATATGAGCTATTTATCATCTTGATTTCTGTACAGACAAGAAATCTGACAGGTCCGAGGGTCAATAAAATTGAATGGGACACAGCAGAGACAAGATCTTGATGGCAGCAGAATTTTTTTATCATAGATGACAAGGCTGGAGCAATGTCACAAGAACCAGGTACTATGGAAATCTCACATTTTCTGCTTAATTTAGCTAACATAAAATATGCAATTGTTTGTTTTCTGCATTAATTTTCTATTGTTATTGAAAAAGGAGCAGATATAGAATAAAGTAATATGGCATTCTATCTTTTCTAAATGTGATTTGATTTGTTTTTTGATGGTAGCATTTCATTTATTAAAGAAGTAGTTTCTGGCTAATGGAATCTGAGGAAGCCTAAGTATTAAGAGATAAAATTTCCATAATTTATTATAATTTTTTTTCTCTTTAGCTGGAAATAAGCTAAGAGAAGTACTCTAAATGGTTTCAGGAGGCAGAAAATCCAATCTAAACTGGTGAAAGAATTTATGGGCTCAAGTAACCCAATTTCTTTATACTTGGCCTAATCCATGGGCTAAGACAGTCATTTTACGTCTAACCATGCCATCCATTGTGGGGCAACATTTTAAGGCCCCAAATGGTGGCTTCTGGATCTCCAGGCTTATGTTTTCTAAGAGTCAAGACCAGCAGAAAGGAGAAATTATCTCATCAGTGATTTTAGCAAAAATCCTAGATTTCATTCTTCCTGGACCAACTGGGGTCACATGCCCAGCCTAGGTTAAATTACTCTCTGGAGGCAAGCAGGGCTGCTCTGACTGACTGGGCCTGATTCACATACTTTTTTCTGGAACAAAAGATAAAAGTGTACCTCAGAGCATGGGTGACTGTGGGAGAGGAATGGGGACTCAAAATTAATCCAAATACATTACTGTTAGTGAAAGAGGGAGAATGGCTGTTAAGAAAAATCCCTTTGGTAACTCAACATCAACACATCTTTTCTTCACATAAATAAACTTCCAACCATGCCTCAGCTGGGCACATAATGACACAAACGTCCATGGATACTCCCGCCCTTCCAAGGGCAGCAACTCAGAGTTTGGTCCAGTAACTGCATCTGACTCGTACTTTAAGATATGTAGATGACAAATGTTTTCAAATAGGTCTGGATATAAGGCTCCTGATTAAAAAATCTATGGATAAATGCAAAACCTAATCACTTCCAATAGACTCAAAATGCAACTGTAGATTGAAATAGACTAATTTAAATTCACATGAAGAAGAGGCTAGAATGAGAAAAAAGAGGATAGAATGTTTTTTTTTCTATGAAACAACTGAGAATGGTCACTGATTCAATAGTATGTATAATATCCTGTAGATAAAGAACATTATGGACTTTTTGCTTGGGAAATAAAAGAAAATCCTTGGTCAGACAATCCGGCAGACTCTGGTCCTCCCTTTGGAAGGCTCTCCCTAATCCAGTGTCTTCTACAGATGATGAACTCTTTAGTAGCACACTTTTTGTTGGTACAAAGAGGGCAGGGGTGTGAGAGCCGATTGTGTGTATCTCTTCCCAACTCTGTATTCAGTGGCGTACATTGCAGCTTGAAATGGCCATGGAGGGAATAGTTACACCACAGAAATCAGCAAATGGCATGAATCAAGGTCCCCCTCTGTACAGCCAGTTTTACCATTGTTCTATCACTGAGATGGGGTTTGGAGTTAGAACTTAGGGGCTGAGCAATCCCCAACTTCTGTTTACTAAATTTGAAATTTCTCTTCCAATGCAATTTAAGAATTTAGTTGACTCTGAGCCTGCAATTCCTTGGGTTAATCACCGAATCTGTTTATCTTATTAAATTAGAGTCTTTCGACTCAGAATCTGGGCAGGGGATTTGTACTTCTTAGCAACCACCTTCAGTTCCTTTTCTATTTGCTCAGACCTCAGTGTCAAGGCCTTTATTTTGTCCTTTGTCTCACAGCACAGTGAACATATGGTCTGCAAGTGAAGAGACAATAACTAAGCAGCTTTTTGCCCCCAAGCTGCAAGCCCACTGAACATTTGCAATTAGAATATTTATCCCTTTTTGCAAGAAGAGAATTCATAACAAGAGATGCTAGGTAGGAGCCTGAGCACCAAGCTTTTTTAAGCGCCAGTTTCATCTCATGCTAGGTTTCCTACCTTCTGCTTCATTTGCATTTCTCTAGTTTGGTGCAGAGAATTTTGTTTTTATAGTATTGAAAACTTTCAGATCATTGGACCCTCAGGCATTTGGGTTTACAGGGCATTGGCAAAGAGAATCTGAGCATAGATACATTTTTAAATCTTTCCAATGGGTCAATTTCTATTATTTTTTTCATCTTTCTTGTAGGAGAAAAATCAAGAGTACAGTATCCTGAAACCGAGTGAAGAATGTATATCAAGAAGGAGGAGCTGCTCAACTATGCTCAATGTCAAGGCTAATAGATCAGTGTGTTACATGTCAATGCTGATAGGTCAAAAAGAATGAGGAAGAAAGACTGAGCACTGAATTTGGTACTATGGAGGTCTGTGATGACCTCTCCAAGAGAAGTTTCAATAGAGTAATGGGGGCAAAATGGAGTACTTTTAAGTGAGAATCTGCTAAGAGGAACTGGGGAAAGTATTTGGTGGAAGTTTTGCAGCAAAAGAAGAGCTTTGAAGATTATTTCCAGAAGTTTTTGACTGCACGTTCCTGAATGTATTTCCTTCAATAAGACAGGTTTCTCTATGGGTGAGTCACATCCTTGTGATTACTCTAGTGAGCCCTAACTTACCACCTGGTGGCATCTATAGATATCACAGGATGAGTCTTTAAAAAAAAAAAAGTCTACTCTTTTCAGTCATTCAATAGTATAACAAGGGTCTGCTCCAGGGCTATTTGTTGAGAATTTGTGACAGCTAATATATGTATTGACTTAAATTGTGCAGGATCCCTGAGTTCTCCTCTAATCTCATTCACCATGAAAATTACCAGGAGACAGTTACCTAACTTCCCACATATATGTATGTATGTGTGTATGTGTGTGTGTGTATAATATAAAGTTTTTTATTACTAAAATGAAGATTAAAAGAACACCTATACAATGCTGCAACAAGAGCAAAAAAATATACTTAATAAATAGTTTGCAGTCTAATGACCAAAAATGGTATAAATTTAAGGCACTACTAATTTACATTTTTATCTATTACATTTAATTCTACTTATTAATACTTACTGGGAAATCTCATTTCACTTTGTTAAAGTCAGAATAACCCGTTTGTAAGCTATCATCCACTGGAAGGTCTAAATTTGAGAATGAATGAATGTGCTTCGGCTTCCTAGGAGGCTTGCATTTTAAAAGCCTTACAGTTTATATATAATAAGGATCAAAACCTCCCACTATCTGTCGATAGAGTGTGCATTTCAAAGTAATACCATACTGGCTGTTTGCTTGACATTTCTGAAAAGAGCTTAAGTACAAGAAGAAATAGAGAGCAGTGATAATGGAGGGAAATGTTGAACAGTAAGATTATTCAGCTCTTCCCTCCTGCCCTCTGTTTTAAGTAGTTGAGCAGATCTCAGGGTTACTTTGCATTTTCATGTGGCAGGGAAGAAAGTATCTTCAGACCTTATAGGACAAGGAGGTTGGCTCGGGCGGGAGAGGCAAGGCTCATTTTTGCTCTGTTTTGCAAACACTTTCCAGTTCCCCTGAGAAGGACTTCTGACTGTTCTGCTCTGCACACGCATTCATACTTCATTCAGCCACTGTGCTGTAGTCAGGGCTGGACCTTCAAGCAGTTGGCAGCTCATTATTACTACTGACAAGGGCAGTGAATAAGGTAAACTTATATCCGGTCAATTATCCAGATAACATTCATCCTTGGAGTGAGTCTGTTACTGAAAGATACTAAATGCTTCCAGCTGCTAACCCTGCAGCTGGATCACAGTCAGATTCTACACAGAGTCCACTTCCCTCCCACACACCAAACATTCCTGGGTCGCATCCCTGACTCTGGCCTCTGCTGTGCGATTATGTGTCATGTGAGCCTGTAGGTGCATATTTTGGAATACTGACTTTCACACTATTTAGTATGAAGCTAAGCACAATGCCACTGGTATTTTATAAGAAAGGAAAAAAAACAATGGAACAGTATTCCTCCATGGTTCCTACCTCTTTATCTTGAGTCACCATTTCTAAAGATATTAAAAAGTGATATGGTTTGAATATTTCATATATCATAAAAAAGAATATTTTCTACAATAGTAATAATATACTTGTTTTAATATTAAATTTTAACAAATTAATTTAAATGTATTCCCATATTAATAGAATGAGATTATGGGGAGTAAATTTGCTATAAGTGGATCACTACTATGGTGATGGTGATCATTTTGTGATTTAAGGATTTCCTAGAACAGGTGACAGTATCGAGTCAAATAATATCTCCATGGATTCTTTTTATTACTGCCCATGATGCAATAGAGATGTGTTGGATAACAATCATAAGAGTGTGAAGTTCTTTTAATCCAGAAAGAATGAATGGTATCACAGCACTAATTTCATTCTATTAGTTTGATTTAACATAGAATAAACATTGCAAGTTAATCAGATGACAGCGAACATTTATTACATTCAGTAACCAATGTTTATTGAGTGCTTGCTGTGTAACAGTTACTATAACTGTATTTTATTTCATTTAATCTTCCAAGCAACCTTGTTAGGGTGGTCCATTAGGAGATAATGAGGCTCAGAAGCTAAGTAGCTATTCCAGTATCACACTGCTAATAAGAGGGAGAGCCAGGATTGAAACCTGGGTGTCTATCTTTCCAAGTCCATACTGTTGACCATCAAGATCTGTGACTGTGCTGGGTAGTAAAAGGATGAAATAATGGTTCCTACCTTTAAGGAGAAATGGATGGATAAATACAGAAATGATATCAGTGTGGTGCAGTGAGAACTGTCGAAAATGGATATACAAAATGATGCGTGAGCATAGAGGTGAGAGGCAGCAATTATGTCTGGGTAAATCAGGTGAGGGTTCACAGAAGTGAAATCAGAGGCACGAAGAAAATAAAGTGTATTCAAGACTAAGAGCATAGCAAATAAAGAGCCACCAAAGAGGAAAAGATATTAGCACATTCTGGAAACCTTGCAAAGTTTGGTACTGGGGTAGAGAGAGGAGCTTGCAGCAGGAGTACAAGAATTAAATATGACAATGCTCTCTGAATTTACTCTATGGAATAGAAGTAGTCTGTAAGCATCAGGGAACATAAGTTAGAGGTTAAGTGACTAAGACAGGATGTATGACTTGCTAAGTTTTAAGCTAGGTCTATTTGTCTAGTTATTTTAATTACTTTGTCAGCATCCTTCAGAACAAATTCTTTCTGTAGATTTTCTGTTTCAGGTCAACAACTCTGTGTGCATTTCAGCTAATGCTTCATTATTATGCTAACTGTATTTTCTTTGTTGAAACTCTATATCACAGGGTGTTACTATATATGGCAGGGTATGATTTGGCCTTGCCGAACCGTGGGCCATTACCAGTGGCTTCAGATTGAACAGGGTTATTTTGAGGTCATACACTGATGCTACAAAGGATTGAATTATTTATGACTTTAATATTCACCACTGTTTCTAGCTCAAGATCCAATATACCACTAAATATTGTCTGTCAACAAAACACTGCATCTGTTCCATTTGTTGATGACCAATAAAACAGAGCAGTTTGAATTGTTGCTTTGAATTCAATATGGGTTGAATTTCTGTCCCAAGTACTTCAATAATATAATAATAATAATAATAATAATAATAATAATATTTAAAATGTTTATAACAAATAAATTGTTTGTGTCTATGCAAAAGAATGAAAATAGACTATTATCTATCACCACACACCAGAATTAACTCAAAATGAATAATATGAGAACTGAATGAATGAATATGAGAACTGAAACAATAAATTGCATGGAAGAAAACATAGGTACTAAACTCAAGGACCCTGGACTTAAGAGAGGATTTTATGAATTAGACCTCAAAGGCAAAGGAAGTGAAAGCAAAAATAAATGAATAGGACTATATCAGACTAAAAATCTTCTGCACAGCAAAAGAAATCATCAATAAGGCAAAGAGAAAGCCATCTAAATGGGAAAATATACTTGCAAACAACCCTCTGATAAGGGCTTAATATCCAAAATATATATTAAAAAACTCAAACTCAATAAAAAAAAAAAACAATTAGAAAATGGACAGAGGACCTAAACAGACACTTCTCCCAAGAAGACATACAAATGGCCAAAGACATATGAAAAAATGCTTAACCTCGCATTAGGGAAATGCAAATCAAAACTACAATGAGATGCCATCTCATACCTGTTAGAATGGCTATCATCAATAGGTCAAGTAATAACAAGTGTTGGAGAGGTTGTGGGCAAAAATTATTGCCTACATTGCTGGTGGGTTTGCAAATTGGTATAATCATTACTGAAAACAGTATGAAGTTTCCTTAAAACACTAAAAATTGAATTACCATATGATCCAGGAATCTTTCTTCTGGGTTTTACCCAAAAAAACCTGAAAACATTTATCCGCAGAGATGTTCATAGCATTATTCATGGTGGCCAGGACGTGAAAATAACCAGTGTCCTATGATAGATGACTAAATAAAGAAGATGTGGTACATATATACAGTGGAATATTACTCAGCCATAAGGAAAGGTGAAATACTGCCATTTGTGACAACATGGATGGATCTTGAGATAATCATGCTAAGTGAAATAAAACAGACAGGAAAAAGTTGAAAACCATATGATTTCACACATATATGGGACGTAAAACTGAAGTCCATGACAAACAGAGACTCATGGACACGGACTGTGGATTAGTGATTACCAGAGGGAAGGGAGGAAGAGGGAGATAGATAGAAGTAAAAGGGGTCAAATATTTGGTGACGGAAGGAAATCTAACTTTGAGAGGTGAACACACAATGCAATATATATATGACATACTGCTAAATTGTATACTTGAAACTTATTTGATTTTATTAATCAATGTCATCCCAATAATTTTTAATAAAAAATTTGTTGTCTGATACTAATTAGCACCAATCATAACAAATGCATAAAATTTATATATATATATATATATATATATATATATATATATATATACACATGTCTATATATATTACTATATTTACTATTTTTATTTTTGTATAACAGAGACTGATTTGGAGAAATAGGTATCCTCCTCAAACACTATAAGCCCCAGATGCATTTCTGTAAAAAAACAGTCTTTAAGAAATGTATTTTTAAAAAAATTATGAGTGAACACCTCTATTTCATCTGACCACTTTTTTTATGTTTCTTACCTTAAACAAAGCTTAAGAAAAATAGATATTAGTTATCATAAGAGAAGAGGTAGAAGGAATATTTTATAACAAGAACTAAAACTCATGTTTTCAAAAGGCATCTGAAAAATAACATATTGACACTTTTAAAGAATTAAACCTTAGAGATGGAAGGCAGTTTAGAGTTCAATTTTAATCATGAAAAAAAATTATTTTTCAGGCTTCAGTCAACATCAAAACATGACTCTCTGAGCATCAACCTTGAAATGGGTTTTTTTCTTTACTTCACAGTAGTTTTTCCCTTGAATAAATCAGGCAGCATGGGGCATTTCTGGGAACAGCACTAGGAAATGGAACATCTTACAATATTAATTCTTTTTCTCAAGGGGCAATGTTCTATCTAGGAGTTATATTATTGATCAAAAACTTGATATAAAATAAGTCACAGATGTGCCTGATAATATAGTATAATAGTAAACATCAAGTCACAGTGCAGACTAAAGGAAATGATGCCCATCGGGAGCCTAGCACAGTGCCTGGCGCATATATGCAGGCAATTCGTACATGTTAGCTTCTCAAATCCCACGTTCTGGTTACTTTGGCTGTCTAACAGATTACTCCAAAACTTAATGGCTTAAAATAATAATAACTTATTCTCTCTCACGGTTCCTGTGGGTCAGGAATCAGAAATCATAATGGGCTCCACAGGCTCAACTGTTCTCTGCACCAGGATGCATGAGGCCTCAGCTGGAAGAGACAAAGACTGAAGACTGAATCATCTGAAGGTTCATTCACTCACAGGTCTGTCAATTGCTGATGATTATCCGTCAGGGGCCTAAGGCTATTGACTGGAACACCTATTTGGCCTCTGTGTGTGGCCTGAGCTTTCTCACAATATGGTGATTGGGATCTAAGAGCAAGCATAAGATAGAGAGAGAGAGAAAGAGAGATGGGCAGGTGGAGGAGAGAGAGAGGGAGGGAGGGAGGGAAGGAGGGAGGGAGAGAGAGAGAGAGAGAGAGAGAGAGAGAGAGAGAGAGAGAGAGCACTGAAACTAGTTTGCCATGTATGACCCCTAACCTCAGAAATCAAGCAGCCTTATTTCTGGCACATTCAAATGGTCACGAAAGCCACAGACATCCAAAAGGGAGGAAATAATTTCACCTGTGAGTGGAAGCCTGCTAGTGTCACACTGTAAGAAGAGCATGTGGGATGGGGTATGTATTGGTGGAGCTGTCTTTGAAAATACAATTTGCCAACCTCCCAATAATTTGAAATAATAAAATTACTCTTGAAATTATAAAAATTAGTAGAATCCAGAGGACTTTATAATGCAATTATTTGGAAGTCCAAGCCTCTGAAGAAAAACCAGTCTCAGAGAAGGAAATGTTCTGGGTGAGGCCGTTCGACTAGTTATTCTAGTGTCAGGAGTTAAACCCAAGTTGCCGAATCCCAATTCTATAGTAATTTACCATATAAAAATCTTAAAAAATGTGTCTGACTTTGTTCATTGATTAGAAAAAGGATTTAATGTGCTTACCCATCTGTGTAAAAAAGGCAATTTTTGTATATGAGAAATCTAAATTATTAAAACGAATATTGGGAGAGTATGTTCTCTGGCTGTGGTTAAAAAGTGCAGGAACATCTGATAAGCAGGCTGGCTCGTGACCTCCCCAACACCCACTCAGCTAGATGTAGGGCATCGTTTTCAGCAAGGCGGGAGGGTGGACAGGGCAGTGTACTGTCTGCTTCTCACTCTGGTTCCACGTAGTTTCTTGTTTGAGTTTAGGGAATCTGAGAGCTGAAGCAAAAGCTGTTTCAGAAGAAATTTCCAAGACCCACAGAGTAAGCAGAGCTGCTTTGGGTCCCCGGTGACCCAAGTGCAGCCAGGATTTGGAGAGGGGTGGTCTCCCTTTTATGCACAGGAGATATTTGCTGTTTGGCGTCTAGAGGTTCTACAGGTTTGGGGGAAGTAATAACAGTCTCCTAGACAGAGAAGCAGCATTTTCAGAGAGTTCATGGGCAGTTGTAATATCCAAGGACCTTCCTCGGGTGGGTTGTGAGCCAGTGGGCAGAAACAAGGGACCGGAACAGAAGACCTTGGAGGACTGTGGCTCCTAAGGTGATACGCAGCCCCTGGGGAACCTCCACAGGCCTAGGGGAGGGGCACTCAAATAATACCCAAGTCCTGTAGTCATGTTGTGAAGGGGGACAGTAAAATTGGCACATAAATACTAACGTAGTCTCATTTGAACCTATAGACAGGTAAGGTCTATGAAAATTTGGACCACATTCATAAATTATCTGTAATTAACATTCAATTAACAATGATTTTGGCTTCTTAAAATTTTAAAGGGTATTCAGAGGAATGATTTGGACCACTTATGTCTAAAACTGACCTGTTACCTTCTCTTTTCTTCATACCAAATTAAGCAGAAGCAGAAGTATAAAATTACCCCATTTATCATCTTTTACAAAAACATTTACTTGAAGCAACTAGTTGAAAACGTCATTACAGGGTTTTTTGTTGTCAAAATTTAGAGATCCGTAGCCTCTTCAGTCTGGCTATCTTGTTTATTGTTTTATTCTTTGCTGTTCCTAGAATCCTAACCTCTTTTCTCACTTTCAAGTCTTCTCATTCCATCTGAAATCCAGGGTGGCTTTAAGAGTTTACAAAAATCATGAACACGGAGTTGGAAAGGTACGTACAAATGCAGTGGGGCTGAGCAGCTAGTGAAAAATGCATAAATTCTTATTTGAAGTTTGGTTGAAACCCCTGCTCTGCCATTAACCAACTATGCAGATTTGGGCCTGAGTTTCCTCATCTGTAAAATAGGGATCACACACACATGCACACACACACACACACACACACACACACACACACACACACACACACTATTCCTAATAACTCTGTTAAGATTAAATGAGCTAGTGCATAGAAAGGTACAAGGCACACTGTAAAGTACTCCCATTACCTAGATCATAGGAGAGTTATGAGCCCAAATTTTCAAAAAATTGCACTAACAAGATAGAACTCGTCGGCCCAACACTTCACTTAATCCTGCTCACGGGATCCTCTTCTGCATGAGCTGACTTGTGTCTCAAGGTCGTTCTCTGGAAGTGGAGCTCAGATGTTAATTGGATAGTATTGAATAAGCAGAGGGGTAAAAACACAAAGCTTTGATAAGTAATAACCAACCTTTTATTTATTATTGAGATATTTCAGGCATGAAAGTGAATATGAATAAGCTTTATTTCCCCTAGGCTTAGAAAATTCCACTCCTAAATCCTTTATAGCAAAAATTAGCAGGGGCGACTCCTCACTGGTAAGCCAGAGCTCTCATTATTTTTAGCATCGGAAAGTCAGTGAAAAGATTTGGTCTGTGAGAGCAGACTCTCAAAGCTCAGCTTAACTTTTGTGGCTTACTAACATTCCATCGAAGGGCAATATGCCAGGTAGTTCTCCTACAGCTAGAGAGCAGAAAAAAAGGAAGAAAGGGAGGGAGGGAGTACAAAGAAAAAAAGGAAAGAGAGCGAGAGCGAGAGAGAGAGAGAGAGAGAGAGAGAGAGAGAGAGAGAGAGAGAAATGTAGCATATGGGATCAGTGCTACAGGAAGAGTGACAGAAATATAAAGGAAAATAAATAACTTATTCCTAATTCCAAAATTATGGTTGAAGATTTCACAGAAAAGGAAAAGATGTTTAACATAATGCAATTTTTCCTAATTTTAGTCATTCACAAGGTACCTACACAATTTTACATATTTCCAATATTACTATTTGCTTAACATGTTTTTAACAGAGTCACTTTTAAAATTTTTTATGTGTATTTAGATAGGAAACTTTCTATAAGTAGAAAACAAGAATAACTTGCCATAAATAGAAGTAACTATAAAAAATACAATGAAAACAAGGCAATGTTATTAAATGATAGTTAGGTATTGTTGTCTA
Source organism: Macroglossus sobrinus (assembly GCA_004027375.1). NCBI lineage: Eukaryota > Metazoa > Chordata > Mammalia > Chiroptera > Pteropodidae > Macroglossus > Macroglossus sobrinus. The sequence goes on from PVKZ01003501.1 coordinate 27,337, forward strand.
CAGAAGATATTGACCTTAAGACCTGCTCTGGTTTTTTTGTTGTTGTTATTGTTAAAAAGGGAAGTTGGCAAGTGTTAGATGTTAGAAATACTTGCTCTAAACTGATACCTGCTCATTGAGGCCCTTCTACCAACTGAAAAAGAATTGGAAGGGGAATTACCTTCTCACTATGTGACTGATTTAATAAATATTTATTAACTCAGTGCTATTTCATATCATGTGCACACACATGGCAGAAATGTTTATGATAGAAATAATATAAGTTTCATGATAGAAACCTAGAAATGATCTCCGTCTCCACTGTCCCATATGCTCAGAATGGTGTATTGGTGAAGAGGGTGGTGTGAGTGTTGGACAGACCTCGATTTGAATCCCAGTTTTGCCATGTATGGCACAATTATTTTGGAAAGGTAATTTTACCACTATACCCTTGTTTCCTCATTTGTATTTAAGAGACTATTTAGCACATTCTGTAAACTTTGTCGTGATGATAACGAAGATCATAATAATGTGAACATTAATGGACCCTAAGCTAAGGAAGGGACTAGAAATATTTTGCTCACGTTTTATTAAGGTGTTGTCTACAGGTTTTCAAGCAGCTACATTTTGACTTCATTCAGTTTATTTGTTTTAACAATCCATCCACATTATTTGTCCTTCTAGCATCACAGTTCTAGCCATCTGACTACAACAGCTTCTCTATTTCTTTTCTGCCTCCTCTTTCTCCTATTGTTTATTGTTAGGCTCAATCTCGGAGCCTCTTCTCAGTTTTTTCACCATTCCTCAGGAGACTGTTCATTTGCAAGGCTTTAACAGTCTCTTGTAAGAAGATGAGTTCAAAAATTAGTATCTCCAAATCTGCCCTTCACCTGTTTACAGCCCAAATTTCTACTTGATATTTGATACATCTCATCACTTTATAGTCAACAACTAAAATCAGCACATTGATTTCATCCTTCTCTTTTGCAAAGAACCCACGATACTTCCAGTTTCTTATGAGTGTAGTAGCTAAGTGCAAGTGCTTTAGATTCAGAATACTCTGGAATCTTGGTTCTACCATTTACTGATTTAGATGAAAAATACTCATCCACAAGACCCCACCTCCCAACAAATATATATGTATTTAATTTTATTACTTATCTGACCTCTCCAAAGGAAGGAGTTAACATCAGTTTAAAAAAGGGGAAAAAGTATATTTATATTTTCTTTCAAGTACTTTCTGTGAAACGTTAGCTCTAAATTAATTCAAATTAGTTGAGATAAGTGTTATTAGTGTGCTGAAAGGTAGCTAAGTACCGAAGAGCAGGGACAAATGACAGTGATTGAGTTCCGGGGAAGGTCTGAAGCGGCGGTGGGGACGGTGCACGTTAGGCCAGGTTATCCGTAAAATATTTAGAATATGGTAATTTTGCAGAAGGTGAGAAAATATCAGATGTGATTTTAGCAGATTTTATCAAGCATGAGAATTACACCAAGAGTCTGCAAAATTTTGAAGGGGGACCATTCTCTATTTCTCTTTAAAACCACATCATCTCGTGTACTCTTTCAGATCATGCTGTGAACACAAAATACTTACGTTCTTTGTCCCAAATAGCTTAACAGATAACTTGAATGGCTCTAAGGAATATGGCAAAATTTAGTGCTTGAAGTGAATAAAATAACTAAAGTATATGCAGCCTGATTTTGTGATGTGAAAGCAAAACAGGCCAATTCCTTTGTGATTGTCAGTGGTTTTTATTATTTTTTTAAAATGAATACGTGAAAATTTAAATGTATCCAGAAGATATGTTAAACTGTGATGATTCATTTTTTTTTATAAGTGGTGCAACTAGCATTCTTTTGAAATATAGGGTCTTTGAGTAATTTAAAATATAATACATAATAAAATTTTGCTTTACAGACATTTAGAAGCAATATAGCTGTGACGGATATCTTTTGGAATACCTACTCAGGTAGATACCCCTCAACTGCCTGCATCTCTCAGTGGTCCTCTGGCAGGCTCTGTAAAACGTGACCCCACTCTCTGACAATGCTGAGTGAGCCCCATGGTGGGCTACTAATCCATGCCATGCCAGAGTACTTTCCCTGAAATCTCCCTGTGGGGTCAAGGGTAAGCATTTAGTCTCTCTGCAGGCTGGAAGTATAACATATTAACTCAGGAGCTAAGGCAATACTGCCATGCAAATTAGGAAGTAAAGAAAGATGTTCAAGGAGCAGCAGAGATATGAGACTGGATTTTGCCTCAGGGTCCAGTGGCTTCCAGCTCCTTCTGAAGTCTGCTGCTGTTCTGCTCTTTGGTTCTATAGGATCCTCTGTCTCTTTACACATTCTAATTTTTTTCCCATTAAGTTAGGTGTTTTTGAAAGCAAAGAGTCCTAAAACAACATCTATTGCACTTTCAGTGGTATATCAAAACTATTTGATATAGATTCAGAAATGTTTAGTAAAATACAAAAGATACTTGAAATACTAAGTAACTTATAAGAAATGATTAAGTGGAAAGGATATGCAGAATACCTATGTCGACTAAAGTATTAAATTGGAGAGACAGTATTTCAAAAATAAATTTGTATATGACATCCATAATAAATAACAAAAGAGAAATAATATAAATATAAAATATATATCATGAGAAATGTTGCAGCATATTAGATAACAAACCCTTAACAAGGGTAGAAAAACCTTCACATTGATACAGCTACCAACCATACTGCACATATATGTGAAACTCCAGGATTTCACAAAATAAAAGATGTCTCATAAATTCACTCTGTCATATACTTACTGGTTCTGCATATAATTTCACAAGAGTAATACATGCTACTTTTAGAAAACACAAATTCACTTAAAGGAAGACATAAAATTATCCTTCTATAACCACTTAGAAAGCTACACTAGTATTATGCATGTTCTCTCAGTCTTTTTTCACTTATAACTCATTTTGCTGTATTTATGTCTAATTATGCTCATATTCTGTTATGGTTTGTGGTAGTTACAAAAACTACAGTGAGCACCTCTAATATGTAATTTACTAAGTGAAAAACGTGGTTTCATCCCTAAATAATCAGAACGAAATCTTTATAAGGGTAAAGACCCCATTGGTCTCATTCATTGCTACCTCCCCATGACCAGGCTTTAGGTAAATACATTTTCATTAAAATGACAACAGTCACATTCAAGAACACATACAAAAGATATAGCACAAAGTTAGTTAAAAAGCATCCATTTTACAGAAGCAGCCAATTGTGTTAGAGCTGGGAGAGTGATTTCTGTTGACTCTGAAGGAGTGTTGGCTTAGGTTTAAACGATTCTGCCCTTGTCTTATCTGGGTAAAGAAGTAACATGGCCATTTTCTTAAATGTGCAAACTGAAAAGTAGCATGACTCTTTCCACTTTACAAGAATCTTTATAGAATTCAGTTCCTGAACCCAGAGAATCTGTGTATCTGCTTGTTTTCTAGCACCATGTCTTCTAATCCTGAAGCTCCCTCATTCTTACAGGTATACCTAGTGATGTGGTATTAAATGTTTATTAACTGAAAATCCAGGAAAAAAAAAAAACAACCTTTGTCAATCACTGTAGTGCAAACACCCATGCCATGGCCACCAACATGACGTGACTGCTGGATTCTGAAGAGATGTGCCTGATTGGCCTTCACGAGTGGGTAGAAACTGGTTCCATCATACCACTGGGTGAAGGGGAAAAAAAGTCATTTTACTAATGCAAATATGGATTCCCAGTATCATACGTGAGAGCATTGGATATCTCTACAGCATTCATTACAATTATAACCAATTATCTGTGGATAAGTAACTTAGTGTTTTATTCTCGGATAGACTATACCCTTCAAAGGCAGGGCTCACGACCGCTGATCTCACCCCCAGTGCCTGACACAGCGATAGGCTCAGAGTGTGGGTTCAAGAAATCACTGTTGAATGAATGACTCGTTTATTCATCTAGCTTCATAGTTTTAAAACTTATTATTTGTTGAATCCTTTATCCAAATGAAATCTTTCATCAAAATGCAGGGTAAAAAGCAGATAAAAGGAGTACTGTTCTGCTCAGTGGGCTTGGGGACCTAGACTCCAGCTGGCTGACCCTTCTCCTCGCCCCCCACTATGGCTCTTGAAGCACTTAGGTCCTCTTAGAAAATCCTTTGAAAAACCAATGAATTAGTCTAACTGCTTGGATTCTTATCTATAACTTTCATACCAATTGATCACCTAATAGAGGCTTGAATACCTCCACTGCTGGGGAACTCACTCTTTCTGAGGCTGCCTATTTCCTTGCTGGACTGCCCCTAGGTAAAAATTCTTTATTACATTCAGCCAAAATCTTCTTTTTAGTCCTTAGGACTAATCCCTGGGACTGACAATAGGTCTAAATTTCCTTCTACATGAGATTATTTCAGATTTCTGAAGGTCACTATTATCATCCCTTTGTTTGGCCCTCCTTTTCATTTTTTTTTCTTCCTTGTTTTTTCCCCATATTGATTATATTTTGATTATATTAACATTATAACAGAATATACTGTAGTCAGTACAAGTATATTATTATTATAAAGTACAATGTAATACAACAGTGACACAACTTGCTTTTTGAGACATTTAAACTATAACAAAAAGTATAAAATAATAATAAAAAATATCTATATTCTTACTACTCAGGGAACTGTAACTAATATAGTCATACTTGTTTCTAATCTTTTTTAAAGAAATAAACTTTACTGATAAAGTAACAACTCCTTTACCCTCAGATCCATTCCCTTCTTCCCCACTTCATCCCGTATTCTGAGTTTGTTGTGCATCCCTCAAATCTATTTTCATACTGCTACATGCACATGTATGCATCTATACATCCAGAGATAAATACACCAGTGCTGTCCAGTAAGCAGTTACTAGCCAGTGTGGTTATTTAAATTTGAATTAATTGAAAAAAAGTTTTAAAAATCAGTTCTTCCATTGCATTAACCATGTTCCAAGCACTCAGTAGCCAAATGTGCTTTGTGGCTACTTTATTAGACAGTGCAGCTATAGAACATTTCCATCATGGCAGAGAGTTCTGTTGGATGTTTCAATGATGTAAGTATGTTCTTTTAAATTTTTACATACGGTAATATTCTGTGCATGTTTATTAAGATGCCCTCTTTAAAATTTGGCATTATGCTGTTGGCATCCACCCAACCCATACATAGAGAGGTTTAGTGTATTCCTTTAAACTGGAATAGAACATTCTATTTTATGAATATAACATTTTTTTTTTTACCTATTTCTCCCCAGTTGAATACTGAAGTTGTTTTTATTCTTCTCTTTTAAATGTCAACGAACATCTTTCTCTAGAATAAGTCTCTAAAAATGAAAATGCTTTTAACATAAGGTATACACATTTTCAACATTGCTAGAAATTGCCAAAATATTCTCCATGGTGATCAACCTCATTCCCATGAGTAGTGTATTAAAATAACAATTTTCCCATATTCTTGCCAACATTTGATATTACCTACTAGTTTTTGCCATTGAGTTAGGTTAAAATGGAATTTATTGATATTTCATTGCTTTAATTTTTATTTTTGTGATTACTAATAAGATTAAACACTTTCATATATTTATGAACTACTTACATTTTATTTTTGTATATTGCCTACTCAAATACTTGGTCCATTTTTCTATAAAGATTTTGCCTTTGCCTTAATTATTTGTAGTAATACATCATATTAAAAATTTCTTTTATTCCCTTAATCCACATATATATCTGACCGGTAACATCAGTAGAGTGATCTGCTTTTTTGTTGTTGTTGTTAATATCTTCATGGTACCCATTATCTTATTCTCCCATTGATGGAATGTTGTTTATCTTCAGGGTTTTGTTCTTACAAACAATACTAGGACCTTATTGACTACCACAGCCATTAATCTTGCTCACTGAATATTTCTGGCTCTTTATCTCTGGCATCTGGTGATTGACTTTCTATGTCATCACACGTCTTTTCCTGGGATAGCATTTAATTTCTGGTGTGAGGTTCTCCAGAGCCATCTACTGCTTTGGTCAGCAATGTTTGAGATGGTTAGTACTTTGTCAGAGTCCTGGATAAGGACGATCACAATGATCAGGGGCCTTCCTCCCTCTACCCCCTCCAGACATTCACATTGCACATATAAAAAAAAAACCCTTTTTTTAATTAAAAGACACTAATATTTTGTGGTTATTATCATAGCATAACTCAGTCTAGACCCTATTCCTTGTACTTGCTAGAAACTTTTCCTTGTACACCCTATTCCTTGTACTTGCTAGAAACTTTTTAAAAGAAATTAGGCTCATCTGACATGACTTAGAATTATGGAATTCTAAAGATTCAAAAAAAATCTTTAGAGAGCAGCTATGTCATTTCCTCTTCCTAATTTATCTCCTAAACTGTAAGTTCTAGAATCATGACTAATGGTTTAACAGCAAATTCCTTGGTCTTTAGTTTGTGGAACTGCACTTCTTTTACCTATTTATCACTTGATGGCCATTTGGATTGTTTCCACTATTTAGCTATTATGATTAGTGCCATGAATATCCATGCACACATTTCCGTGTGGATATGTTTTCATTTCTCTTGGGTATACACAGAGGAGACTTGCTGAGTCACATGGAAATTCTGTTTAACTTTTTGAGCAACTGCCAAATTGTTTTGCAAAGCGGTTGCACCATTTTACATTCCCACAGGTAATTATGAAGATTGCAATTTCTCCACATCCTTACCACTTATTGTTCACTTTTTAAAAACTATAACCATTCTTGTGGGTGTAAAGTATCTCATTGTGCTTTTGACTTGCAATACTAGTGACTAATGATACTAAGGATCTTTTCATTTACCTATTGATTATTTGTATATCTTTTTTGGAGAGATATCTGTTGAAATGCTTTGCCTTTTTTAAAAAACTGAATTGTCTCTTTATTAAGTTGTAAGAGTTTTTTTATATATTCTCAATGAAAACTCCATTTCTCCCATTCTATAGGTTGTCTTTTTCACTATCTTGATGGTGTCCTTGAGGCACAAAAGTTTTACATTTTGATAGTTCAATTTATCTAATTTTTCATTTTTCGCTTGGGCTCGGATGTCATATCTATTGCCTAAGCCAATTTCATGAAGATTTACTTTCACATTTTAGGAATATTATATTTTTAGCTCTTACATTTAAATCTATAACCAATCATGAATTTCTTTTTGTATATGATGTAAAGGGGTCCAACTTTCTTCTTTTGAATGTGGATATCCAGTTGTCCTACCACCACTTGTTGAAAAGAATCTTTTCCCTTTCTTAAAACCAATATTTTTTGTTTGTTTGTTTTCAGGGTTTAGCACATTTTCTGATGAGCTCAGTAGTTTTTCAGGATAGCAATGGCTTATTTAAGTCTTTCACAGGTTATCTTATTCTCTGGAATGTAAATGGATAATCATCCAAAAATTTAATGTGCCTCAGAGGGGCGAGGTACTCTTGTTATCACACAATTTTGTTGTGGTTGCCATTCCTATTTATCTATAGTCTTTTCTTCTTTAGTTTGAGAGCCTTTCCTTCCACTGAATAGGGACAAGACAGATGAATAATTCTTCATCTCTCTTCTGTTAATTTATACCATTGACACCAAATAAATTTAACTCTGCCTTTTTTGTCCTTTTGTACCTAACAAAGCCCTTTTGTCATGTAAGATTTTCTTCCAACTTTCAGCTGATTGCAAGACTTTACATTTTTTTGTAAATGATTTATCTTATTAAAATAGAAATCCATTATTCTATTCAGCTGCTACCATTTTCCATGGAACCAATTTATCTATACAAAACATAATTCCAATAAAATATTTTGATGTGAAAATTTGTATAATCCATATATTTTTAACTTTTTAACATTCTGCTACATTTACCTTCTCTCACATACAAACATGTTGTTATATACATGAATAAGCATATACATAAAGTATATGTGTACATGTGTATGTGTGTATGTATTCCAAATCATTTGAAAATAAATTAGATACAACCCTTCAGTCATAAATACTATGGCATAAAATTTCCAAGATTAAGAACGATACCACCGAATCTTTTTTTTTAAGATCCAGGATTGCATTGTGCTTTCATGTCCCTTGGATCTCATCAATCTAGAATAATTCTCTTTTCTGCGAAAAATTACAATGGGTCATTTGAACAATCTAGGCCATGTTTCTTGTAGAATATGCCACATTCTGGACTTATCTGCCTTTTTTCTCCATTAAACTTTTTCTTAATATCCCCTATAAACCTTTTAAATTTGCACTGATGTCTAGATCAGGGCTTCTCAAGCTTGACACTATTGATATTTTTGGCTAGATAATTCTTTGTTGTGAAGAGGCTGGCCTGTGCACTGTAGGATGTTTAGCTGCATCCCTGGGCTCTTCCCATTAAATGCAGTTACAACCCTCTTCATGCTGTCCCCTCCCCACAGGTTATGCCAAATAAAAATGTCTCCAGACATTGTCAAATTGCTCAGGGCAGGTAGGAGGTTAGGAGTGGGGTGGGGATCCACCCTTTGGTTGAGAGCCACGGGTTAGAAGTTTGATTAAAATCAAGTTAAACAATTTTGGCAAGAATAGTTCTTAAATGATATTGTATATTTCTTACTGCATGACATCAGTAAGCAAATAATACCAGACTGTTCCATTATTAGCAATTCTAGCTTTGGTCACTTGTTTAAGGCAGTGTTTTGAAGGTAAAGGTGATTTTCTCTTTTGCAGTAAGTTATGGCTTGATATTTTTAGACCGTATGATCCTGTACTCCTACAATCTTTCACCCAGTGGCCTCTAGCATCCTCTGATGAACTTTGCCTGAATCAATTACAATCGATTTGGAAAGCAGTCATTTTTTAATTCTTTGTTCTATACTTAATCTCTAGTATTCCTCTGAAAGTTTTCATCTTCCTTCTTTTATTTTTAGTGGCACTCTGAACTCATGCATTTCCTTGACTTAATTTTTTATTCAAATAATTATAGTAATTATTATTTTTGTTACTCATATAGTCTCAAATTTCTCCAGTGGAAACCCACTTCTTAAAGCATATCTTAAAGTAAGGGAATTTAGTGTTTTGTGGAGCAATAAAGTTATTGTAAGTACCACACAACAGTAATTTATTATATTGCACTGCGTATGAGAACAAAATGTATAGGCTTCACATTTAACCAGTGAAGAATTCTGATGATTGGGACAATCTATCATTTTTACACTGTACGTTACATTATTTGCAAAATGTAAATAATTGGTGAGAAAATTCTATTCAACAACCAAGAAAAATTACTAGAAATTTAATTTTGAGTCATCCATTTACTTCAGAATAGTAAATCTTTTCCTGACTCCTGGATATGATGACTGGTGCCTATAAACAAATATACTTGTAGCATATATATGGCCTAAACATTGTATACTACTGCAAATTGTAGGGCACAGAATGGAGTTACTTCTGATTCTAAAACTGCTTGGCAACCAATTACAACAGCATTAGAACTCAGTAAAGCATCGCAACTTTATCCTTTTTGGGACGCCCAAATGGAATATCCCAGTTCAAATGAGAAAAATCTGTATTATGCAATTTTAGCTCCACTACTCATCCCCTTCCTTCTGTAACAGTCAAATCCTTCCCCAGCCCCAGGAGTGGCTCTGCCCAGTTCCGCAGTCCGCTGTGTTTATGCTGATGGCTTCAAATGAAGCAACCGCGGCGACAGGATGTCGGTTCGCGGATGTCGGTTAACAGTCTCACCCGGGGACTCAGTAGTTGTGGGGAGAACCACTTTAATGAGTCCTTTTTCCTGGCCCAGTCCAAGTGAAAGATCGTGGAAGGTGGAGCAAACTTTTAGGGAGCGTCTCTCCAGCGCGCGTCCCTCCTGATTGGCTAGCGTGAGTCCCGGCTGTCCAATCACGCTAGAACGTCCTCCGCGCCGCGCCGCCGCCGCGCATGCCCACTCGGGGACGCGGCCCTGCGCCTCAGCCCTGGAAATCTAAGGGCACCGGCCAGGGGGCGATAGGAGCCGGGCCTGGGTGTGCCCGTGCCAACGTCACAGGGCCGCGCTGGGACGTGGACGGGCCCAGAGGGAGAGCGACAGGAAAAACAAGCCCTAACACAACTGCCCGATTTTCCCACGTCCCCTACGTGCAGGTGTTCTTGGGTTGCCCATTCACTTTCCTTGTGATGCCCGACCTGGATCATTTGATTTGCCAGAGGGGGACTTGTGTGCTTCGCGTCCAGGCGGCTAGAAAAGTGGGGCGATTGGAGCGAGTCTTTATGAGAAAGTAAACTTTCCTCCTATGTAGAGTGGGCTCGGGTGCACCTGTCCTTTGTTTTATGCATAAAACGCGGCCTTTTGCGCGCCGGGTGGAAGCGCTGCCTCCGACCGGCCCATCCGTCCCAGCGCTACCGTTACCCTGCCTTCCCCGGGCCGCCCGTCTGCCCGCGGCTTCCTGCCCTACGAAGTAGCCCGCACGACTGGTTTCCGAGGCGTGCAGCTCAGGGAGAGGGACCCGCAACCAAACGCCACCGGCCTTCGGTGCAGAGGCGCAGCGGCCTCCTACCGCCGGGCCTCCCCGCCGCACGGCGGGGCCTGCCCCTGCGGCCGCTCGGAAAACGCGGCGAGCGGAGCCGCGCGCGGGCGCGCCGCGCGCACTGAGCATGCCCAGTTGCAGAGCCGACCAGAGGAGTTTTTTTTTTCTTTTCTTTCTTTTTCTTTTTTTCTTTTCTTTTTTTTTTTTTTTGGTCTCCAGTAAAAGGCCGCCCCCCCACCCCCACCTCAGCCCCCCACCCCCGGCCTGAGCAGCTACCATGGCCGAGGTCCCCGGCGCGGCGTTGTCCCAGGCGGGTTGGTAAGTGGTGAGTCCCGCCGGCCGCGGGCGCGGACCGGGGCCCCGAGGAGGGTTGGGGTTGGGGGCGGTGGGGTGCGTGTCGGGGTAGGCGGAGGCCGCCGCCCGCCCCCGGCCTCTCCCCGGGCCCTCCAGGCCGGCTCCGCCCCCGGCGCCACGCGGAGCCGCCCGGGCGCCCCGGCTCCTCTCCGGGCGGCGGCGCGGCCTGGGCCCCGGGCCCCGGGCCCCGGGTGGCGGGCGGCGGGCAGGGCCGGGCCCGAGCCGATCAGCCCGCGAGGACCTGCCGCTCCGCGGGGGTGTCGCCGCCGCGGGACCCGGGGAGGCGCAGGCTGGAGGAGGAGGAGGAGGAGCGCGGCCAGCGCCCGCGGGCCCGCAGGAGGCCGAGGGCAGACGCGGGCACGGCCCTCGCCGCTGCCCGGGAGCCTTTCGCCGTCTTCCCAAGCGCGGTACCCACGGGTGCGAGGCTGGGCTCCGCGGCGCCCACACAACTTCCGAAGCTGAGAATGACCGCGTTGTCAACTCGTGTGGGTGCTCTGTACAACTTTTCTTCAAGGGATGGCTGTGTTCTGGTTTTTCAAAGACTTTTCATGTCAAGATTCTTAGCATCTGAAAGCAATGAAAAAGCATGCGAAATTAAGGCAGTTTCTGTAACTGCGGCCATTACGGTTGTCAGCATCCAGTTTAATTCAGTAACGCTTTTCCGGGCCTGCAGACGCCAAGTCAGAGATGAGAGGTGGGCAGGAGGTTGAAAGAGATTTGCCCTTGCTCTCAAGAGGGTCACTATCTTAGTGAAAAGAGGAGCGAGGGAGACATTAGAACAAACACACACACGGGGATTAGTGGTAAACTGTACCTAGGAGCAGGCAGGTGTGCTATGGAATAGCAGGGGAGGGAGAGTTCATTTCCTAGGGAAGGGCACTATAAAAAAGATGGAGAGAAGACTTTCCATACACGTAGCCGCTGGAGACGGGGCACAGAAGTAGCAAAATGCTTATTGGTTTGCAGAACTGACACTAGATCCATATGCTTCGTAGAAGTGGGCGGGTGTCCCATGAAGATTGGGACCAGAAAGGTTGGGGCCAGATTGTGGAGACCGTACAAATGCCTAAAACATGTGGATTTGATGCTGTAAATAAAATTTTGGATTAGAGTGCTATAATAACACCTGTGTTGCGAAGAAGCTGCTTTTGGTTGTTCAGGCACCTGTACAGGTGGAGATTGAGGCACAGAACTGTTACGTAACTTTCCAAAATTGACATAGCCAGAAAGTGATGGCAGGAGGGCTGTTTCTAAATCTGGTGCTTTTAACTATTTTGTGTTACTGTTCCTACAGTTTTTGTGTAGAACACCATTAGCATAACAAACTGTAGAGTTTAAAAGTCACCTTATTCGGATTTATTTTGTACTTTTAACTGGCATGTCTGCCTTCATTCTTTCGCTCAAAAGGTTGTCTTGAATAACCTTGGGTCACTCTTCAATTTGAATTGTTCCTCATTCTTCATTGGATTGAACCTTAGTTCTTCAGACTAGTTTTATGATTTCATTACAAATGTAGTCTTTTACTGCTTCCCAACATAACCCCACCTTTTTTAGAAGGGCTAGTCTCATTTTTTTGGTTTGGAACACATACTAAAATAAATTGTTCTTTGAACTCTAAGTTCCTTAATAATGGGGAACTGAATCTTACTACATTGTTATAGATTTTTAGTAAAGTCTGATACAATTGACCTTAGGTTGCCCCTGTCAATCAGAATTCCCCAACCAGGGTCTCTAACCAGGTTTAGGTAGAGTTCCTCTCTTCTTTGTTATTTTGTTACAAATCCCCAGGAATGTTATATTGTAACATGGGCCACTTCATATTGCAAATTATCTGTTTATATGTTTCTTCCACCACACTGTGTTGCTTTTGTTTGGCTTTGATTCATAAAGGCAGGAGTAATCTGTGGGGCCCATAGAGTTGGAGAGTGTCATGTAATTCCTACTGGGTCTTGAACAGACTAGACTTGTGCCTAAGAAGGCAAGAGGCTCTTTTAGGCTTTCAGGTGGCTTGTATTGTAGTAGATCTTATATTTAAGTAGAGACGTACTACGTTAAAATACAGAATCTCAACAGTTTGGGCAGAGAAGAGCACTGGAAGGAGAATTTCTGACCTAGAGCACCGTTGACCAACTCATTCCAACTCATTCCACATCCCGAGTTTCCCCTAACTCTTGGAATTCTCTTTTATTGTCACTGATGTAATGATTTTTCTTTGTACTCCGTCTATTCACTTGATTACTTGCAAGACATAAGGAGATGCTAAAGCACCTAAACTATTATGAAATCTGGTCTATCAGCTTCACCTAAAATTGTAGTTTAAGAAATATTTAGTATGAAAGGTTATGTTTTTGAACATGTGATCTTTAGAGGATACAGAATGTCTTTATACAGTGATTTATTATCCCAATTTGTTATTTTTGACTGATTTTTTTTAAGTCTTTATTAGAACCTCCACAAAAATCAGTATTTTAAAATACAACTCCAACAGTAGCTACCTTGGCAGATTTAAAAATATATATGTATGTACGTGTGTGTGTGTGTGTGTATTAATATAATGTGTGTATGTAAATATGTGTGTGTGTGTGTGTGTGTGTGTGTGTGTGTATGTATGTGTATGTATGTATTTAATTCCTTGGTGGCCAGCAGCACAGAAAGCATTAGCTTTTGTTGATTTGAACCTAAAAGTTTCAGGCACTTCTACAGTGGTTATGTTTAAATAATGCAGTAAATGGTACATTGGTTCTTTGTAGTGCTTAATTATATGCATGGAATAACTTCACTGAGCAGACTTAACTCTAGCTTTGTCTAGATACCAGATTTATTTCACTCTTTGCCTTTTTTGTGTTTTCTCTTTGGAGCATTCTCTTAAGGGGGAGTTGTGGATTTCTACTAAGCTTTTGAATTTTTTGAATTTTTAGAAATGTCAACCTTTGAAACTTTTTAAAAATAGAAATTGTTAAAGGACAAAAATTCAACCGAGTAAATTTAAAGATCTAATTGGTTTTATTGAACGATTCATGATTGGGCCGCATCTCATCTAGGAAATTGATAGGTGCTCTGAGGAGGGAGAGGCTGAAACTGCAGAGAGCTTAGGTAATAAGTCGTGGTGGGCTTACCACAGTGACTCCGTTTGTTTGTTTGTTTGTTTGTTTAACAAAAGATTTCGAAAGGACATTTTTCATAGAATTAATGATTGTATAGCTTTAACTTTCTCAGTGTACAGATGAGGAAACTGAAGCACAGAGAGTATCAACAATTTGCTGTTCTAAGTGGCAAAACCAAGACTAGAACCCAAATACTGGAATAAAGATTCAGTCAGTACTCATTTTCACCAACCTGTGGTGACTACTTCCTTTTTTTTTTTTTTTCCAATTTATTATTATTTATGCCTGTAGCACCTGGTCTTCCTAGGTAGTCTCCCATCCAAGTACTAACCAGGTCCAACCCTGCTTAGTTTCCAAGATCAGACATTGGGCTTGTTCAGGGAGGCATGGCCATAGACCATGGACCATGGGCTCCACAGGGGTGTGAACCCAGGACCTTCTGAGTGTAAAGCAGACGTGCTAACTGCTGCACTATGGAACCAATTCCAGACCACTTCTAATTTAAATTGTTGATCAAAAATAACATTTTAAAACTGAAAATTGAATTAAAGCATTTTATAATTTGTAAATTCACTTCTTTATTTGGGAAAGATGAGATGCTTATTTTGTGGAGTGATGGTATTGTAACCAGGGAGACCTTTACCTTTTAGTGGTTCACCTAATTGTTGTTTACGCTTCTCTAAAAATCTGGTTAATTCTGTATTTTCTAAGTCTAAGAATATGTGCAAAGGTAAAGCACTATATTGTGTATCTTTGCCTTATCCAGCAGTTTTGAGTTGAAGACACCATAGGGCAGCCTTAGAAATAGTGAGTTTTCATTTTATTCTGAAAGAATATATTTTCTTGGAAACTCCAGGTTTCTAACATCCAAGGTTTAACCAGGTCACACACAGGGGTTTTTGCTTCTGCTTTTGGTAGAGTGGATGGGGTTAGAGAGGAAACAGGATGGACGCAGAGGTGTCCTTCTTGACCCCTTTGAATTTCACCTCCTTTGGGGTGGTCTCTCTTTGACTACTGGTGCTACCACCATAATGATATTCTCTGTCCCAGGTGTATACCAAACTTCATTTCCTTTGTTTCACCTTTAAACAACTAAAAATGGCTGTTCCCAGATTTTACTACTAGAGGAGAACAACCATGGGTTAAATAGAGAAAATAAAAAGCATGATGGTGGTATGAATTATAAAGTGATTATTTCTCTCTTGTCTTGAGGGGCCTACCTTATTATTCTTCACTTTGCCTTGAGATAGCTCGCCTAAAGAGGTGGAGCAACTTCAAGGCATTTTGCTGGAATTTCTAATCCCTGGCTTTTGACCTGTCCGCAGATGGAGAGCTGCTTTTTGTATCCCATCACCTAGACGCTTCCTCCCAAACACATTAATGGTCAAGACCAAAAAAATAAGATTCCTGTTCTGCATCCCGTCCCTGTGCCTTTTTTGTTCATTTAGTTTTAGTTTTGAGAGAGAGAGACAGACAGACAGACACACCTGGATATTTCTAGTGAATGATCTCAATCTTCAAATAAGAAACAACCTTTGCAGCATCATTATTATAACAACTATGCCTTCACATAATACACTGTTGGTAACAGTCATACCATAAGAGTTTATGCAGAGTGTATTGAGTTTTGCTTCCTCATTTTATCTCATTTCATCTCTTAAGCATAGATATATTCATAAAGAATATTGGTAGGTCTTTATAAGGTTATATATTAGCTACAGAATTTTTTATTATATCATTAGCACTTTGATATAAATGTACCTTGGTACACTCTTTTGGAAAAGATCAGCATGGTTAAAATACTTTTTAGATGAAACAGTAATAGACCATGCTGAAGAACACTAGAAGAAACCAATGGCTTTATACTTGATTTTTAGGGGAGCTTCTTGGAGACAGCCTTCTATTTTGAAATATTCCCGGTTCCTTTAATAAGCATTTGTAACTATCTTTTTAGTTTATATTGTTTGTGAAATTATAATGTTCAGAGATAATAAGGCTTCTTGACTTTCTATCTCAAAATACATATTGCCGGCTGCTTCTGTTGATATTGTAAACTGCTAAAAATGACTGGCTGTTCTCTTAAACTGCAAGTTTTCAGATTTTAAGGTGTGTTTTGCAGTAATTTTTTTTAGTGAATAACCTATAAATCTGGTTTCCACTGCCTGTAGACTTGACTGCCTCAAGCATAAAGGGGGTATAAAAAGAAACTCGCTACCTCAGCAAGTTGAAAATAATTTTCTCCTCTCACAGCAGCATTTGCTAAATCAAGTAAAAATTGCACGTTAACATTTGAAGATTCATAAAAATATAACTACACTACTTTTTTGGCCTTTGTTTTCTTTTGACAGAATATTGGCATTTTGACTTATGTTGCAGTTAAGTCCTTATCTATCTGGAAATTCTGACTTTTTGAAAAATATAGGACTTGGAAGTAGGTAAAGAACTTTACCTCCAGATAATTTTTAGAAGGAGCAGAATGCATTTCCAGCAATACAGCATTTTCATGTAAAAATTGAGGAACATTTGTGATGTCATAGAGTGACAAAAGCAGAGAAGAGGAGGTAAGAAATATGCAGTGATAATGTAAAGTATGAAGAGGGTCAAGTCAGAGGTACTGATAATGGAAAAGAAGCACACTGGTGACGTAGGGAATGAGGAAACACTGAATCACCCCGCAGGGCTGGGCAGGGCGTAGTGTGCCTTGGTCCTGTAACCCTGTAACACCCACTAGATGGGTGTGAGCGTGTGTGCATGTGAGTGCTCCTCACACACACATACTACAGTTTTACAGCCTCTAAAGTAGAGACGAGTAGCTACTCTCATCCTTCATCTTGTTGAGTATGTCATAGCTACCCAACAAAACCTCTTGTTGTGGCAGGCACTTCCTTTAGTGCCACTGAAGGTATGATAGTCTTCATAACAGTAAGTCAGTCGTAATGCAGAGAAATATGTAACCCTATACAATAACACCTGTACTGAAATACACATAGTAAGTATATATGCCTTTTATACACAAGGCACTATGTTGTCGGGATGAGGTCCAAGACAGGCAGGGTTTGAACCTGTCACATAGGGGTATTTTACTTGCAGCATGTTGTTGTAGCAGTTAACTCAGACTTGGGAAGTCTGGAAGTTTTTTCCAGAACTGATGATGTGTAAGCAAAGTATGTCGTATATGCCATCTCATAATATGGTGTCTGGTCCTTGTCTAGGAAAAAAAAAACAAGGCAGATTCATTGATGCACTCATTCAGCAAATAATTCTTGAACATCTGGCAATGGCAGGTACTTTCTTTGGTACAATCAGATGTAATTTTTGTGGGGAGAAAGCCATTAGCTGCATATCCAAACCCATTGCATCTGTAAAATAGACAAGAGAGGAGAAGGGACATTTTTCCGTAAGAGCTTATAAAAAGGGAAATTTCGTGTCTTCGTTGTGGTCAGATAATGCTTCCCTGAGGTCTGGAGTCTGAGTGGGAATTAAATAACCTCAGTGAGGGGAAAGCAGAATGTGAAAGGCTATGACAGTAGGGAGGGCGGTGGGTACAGACATCGGAAGGGCCAGGATGGGAGGAGGGCAAGACGGAAAGGCCGCGGACGGAGATGGGGCTGGGAGATACTCCGGTGCTAGATTGTGTGGCTCGGGCCATGGTGACCATAGGCCATAGAAATCAGTTGAGTGTTATCAGGATGGGCGGGTTGAAGTAGGGCTGACATAATTTCTTCTGAAGTGTCTTTGCAGTGAAGAAAATGGATTGGCGCTGGGAGGGGTGGATGGATGGAGGGGTTATGACGATCGCAATGGAGAGCAGTAGACTGAGTTGAGATACTTAGGTAAAATGGGCAGAGCTTTTTGATGGATTGGATATGAGCATGAGAGAGGGAAGTGTCAAGTGGTCGGTTCCTAGGTTTTTGGCTTGTGTACCTGCATTGATTATAAAGGGACTCTTAGCAGAGGGCCACATTTCCGAGGGGCCGATCATGAATTTGAGTATGAGATGCCTTGTAGTCATGTAAAATAAGATTCCAGTGAGGCGTTAGGAAATCCTAATCTTGCACTCAGAAGACTGGGTTAGAGATATACATTCGGAGTCATTTGAGCATAGCTGATGATTGAAGCAGCGCGTGGATGAGATCGGCGAAGGCCACACTGTCCAGTCTGGTAGACAACAGCCACGTGTGGCTACTGAACACTTGAAATGTGCCTAGGGCAAAATGACGTGTGCTGTAAATGCAGAATACACAACGAGTTTGGAAGACTTAGTTCAAAGAGGAAATGGAAATATCTCTCATTAATTTTTGTATTCTTTACATATTGAAATGTTTTCAATATGTTTTATTAAATACATCATTGAATTAATTTCATCCGTTTCTCTTTTAAAATATGGCTACTAGAAAACTTTAAATTACACATGTAGTTTGCATTATATTTCCATTAGCACTGCCATATGATCCAAAGACCAAGCTTTGAGTAAGAAGAGACGAGGTTCAAGCACTGAGAAATTTCAGCATTTTTAGTGGAGAGTTAGTCTTGAAGGAGCTGCCAGAGAGGGGAAAAAGCATTGGAATGCATTATGAAATCATCGATTTTCCTAAAAAAAGAAAGTGGACATTTTTAAGAGTTCTGTGACAAAATTATTTGATTAAGTCAGTATTAGTTTGTTGACTTGCTGATATTAGAGATTCAGAGCAGTTTTGAAAACATTCTTTATAACTTTAGGTATCTGAAGTTCCATTCTTTTAATTACTCCAAAACTCCTCTGAATATAAAATACAGTAGCAGCATTTTAGGAGACACTCCGTCGTGGACATTAAGTTAGATGTTAAGAAAAAACATTTTTATTTTACTAAATTCCTAAGCAAGACCTTGATAAGTTTGAAAATTAATAAAGGTAGATTTTGTAAAATACCTACTATGAAACATTAAATATAAGTATTGATGGAAACTTGCTAAATGAAGCCAACAATGGATTTTGGAATTGATTCAGTTTTGTTTTGAGGGAGAAATAGGAACATATATAAGTTAAAGTGTCCAAAAAGTTAATTGATAATCACGATAAAGTTAATGAAATAATTTTTTCCCTTTGCCATAAATATATTATAATTTTGGATCCAGATTACTAATTGAATTTTTTTTCTGGTCACTTAAAATAGTTTGATTGATGCCTTATTATTTTGTAAGCTTCTATGAAGCAAGGACCAAGTCTTTTCATATTTTTATAGTCTTCCTAGCATTTAGCAGGGTACGAGGTACACTGTAGACACATGCTTGTGGAACAAATGTGATGTCATCTTAATTAGCGTCAGTGTCTTCATTATATTATTTTTGTATCCTCAAGGAATGTGAAATTTGTTCAAGTTTTTTGGAGAGGAGAAATTTATTTTTGAAATGAATGTTGTGAAATTTTTTTAAGTTTTATGAAAAAATATAATCTATGGCAATGTAGGAAATAACCCATTAAACAAAGCTTTCTCTATTTATTAATAATTACTTCTAACTAAATACCAACACACACTCACAAGGATATATTTGTATTTAGATGTAAATTTTGAAACATGTTGATAAAATGTATTTGCTTGGGACAGTGTCTCCTATAGTGTTCTCTCTCAAAGCAATGTTAATGGAAACTGTTTTTACAAATTGTTAAATTAGTATAAGTTTGTCCTAGGTCCTAATTATTTCTTTTCACATCTGGTTTTTTTTGGTATGCTAAAAATTTTCTCTCTTCTCTTTGATATTTCAGAATTGCTTGTTAGCTTGGAGTCCCTGGTAATGAAAGCATTAAGGTGATGAGATTATAATAGTTCATTCTTAGGGTGTTTGATGAGGCAGAAAAGTAGCATTTAGGTGCTTTGCAGTCTAGTAAGCTGGCACAGGGTTTCAGTTCACGGGGGTTTTCCATGAGGACCCTGCCAAGCACAGGTTGCTTTTTCGTTAGCTTTCAATTATGAACATCAAAAAAGACCAAGTATATGTTACCAGTTAGGACAGAAAGCATGTGACATAGTCTCCTTCGTGGTGTCCTTCCTCAGCTGTGTTCAGGATGGCAGATACTAGTGCCCCTTTCTGCCCGAGCTGAGAGCCTGAGGCAGATGCAGGGGCTCTCCTCCCAGGGGTCTGCCCTGGGCTCTCGGCCAGGCTGCCTGCTGCCTCCCTCTGTCCCGTTCACTCTGATCTGTGAGTTATACTGACGTTTCTTCCCGATTGTGTTCGTCTGACTTCTTTCCTCGGTCGTGCTTCTTGGAAAGGGATGTGGTAAGGTTAGCACCCAGGCCTCTGCAGAATCTTCTTCGGTTGCTACATTCTGAAGCTTTACAGCATCAGAATGTCCTTTTTTCTTATTTTATTGCTGCTGATAAATTTTTGACTGTTTTTTTCTGGTTATGGTTATTTGATTTTTTTTTTTGCTGTTTTTTTTTTCTTGCTCATTTAATTAGTTACAGGTTCATCAGAGAACTTTATAAGCATATCTTAAGTAGGTGTTTCTTGGATATCAATGAAAAATTGATAACGAAAGTATTTTATATACATATATTAAAAACACGATTGCTCTGCCAATACCGTGACATTTCAGTACGCGTTTCTGCGTCTGTGTTTACGTTATTGTCGGTGCAAAGCGACCGCCCACAATAACATCTGTTGGTTGGTAAGCATATCTGGCTGCTCTCTGCTGCACAAAGACACCTGTCACTGTCCTCATTACTTTTTCTGCCAGTTACAGAGAAAACATTCCTTTTTTGAGCTAGTTCTCAATTGAAGACATCTTAATATAATTAGATGTAGTTTCTTAACAAATTGAAAGTTTAGAAAATCAAGATTTTTATTTAACGTCATGAAAAAGATAGTGTTGCGGTACCGAGTAATGAGAAGGGACTTAATATTTAAACGATATGTGACAAATCATTATGTACATACTGATGATCTTTCAAGGTCAATGGGGCCTTGAAGTTTTTGCCAGCCTAAGCTTATGTGAATAAGCACTTACACTGATATTATTTTAATTAAAATGCAAAAACTGGCCCAAGGTACACTCTTCGAATGTTTGAAAACCTGCTATTTATTAGTTAGCTTGAAGGCGAGGCGGACCTAACAGAGACCCCACATTACACAGATTGAAGACCACAGGCTTTTCATTCTCTGTCATAAAACCATCCAGCATGGTGGGCACATTCTGCTTTGTGCTGTCATTTAGGGACCCCCGTTCCTTCCACCTTATTGTTTTGTTGTCCCCTAACTCCTGCTCCTCCACGTGTGGCCTTCAGATAAGCAGCGTTCACACTACCTGGTAGCTGGTTAGTAACCTACACTCTCAGTCTCCGCCACAGATCTACTGAGTCAGCATCTGCATTTTTAACAAGAGTCCCTCACCAATCCTTTGTGCACGTTAAAGTTTGAGGACCACTGTTCTAGGGCATTGTCATTGTCTTCGTGGTCATGCCAGAGTAGCTGCCACATCTGAGTATCGGACAGTAGGAAAGAGAGGGGCTGCGGAGAGCCCTAGTGTGGGTTCCCGGAGAGGGAAGCTGAGGGCACACAGTCACGTCTGTGGTTTCCAGGAACTTAGTCTCACGTCCACCCGAAAGGGATGCTGAGAAATGTGGTCTAGTCAGCGATTCTCAGACCGTCCGTTTTTTAATTTCTAATTTATCACAAATGCAGACTTTTGTAAACGGTAAAACCTTGCAGCAAATCTTGTCAGATTGCTCTAAAAGTTTCTAAATGCTTATCTCAGTTTCTGTACTGATCCCATCATGGAGTGGTGACAGAGTTTGAGGACTGGCAGTGATCCATAGACCATACTTGAAGAAGCTCTGTTCTGCCTGGATACGTTTAAAATTTTTCACTCAGTGATACTGTTCGACTTATGATAAAGGTGCATGAATCGGTAGGAATGAATGAGGCACTTTTTTTTTTTTTTTGGTCTTTTATACTTTTTGATATACTGTACCTGCTAATATTCTTCGCCTTTAAAAAATATATTTTTAGTGTTAATCTTATGTCTGGAAAGGACTTGTCAGCATACAAAGCCCTCTTTCCTTATAATTATTTGTTATCCATGATAAGTAGTATGTATGAATTTATTCTATTTGCCTATAAAAGAGGATTGCAAACCTTAGTTTAATCATATTGGTGATACCTAGTATGGTGCATCAAAGAATGCTCCTGCTTGTTACAAATTTTGTAACATACTTTTAGTTACGAGCTACTGTGTGCCAGTGTTAGTTTACAGGTGGTGACACAGAACTTATTTGTGCCATCATTCTGTTGGCTAACACTGCTTGACATGGTTTGCTCATTCCCGCCTCAGCCTGTTTTTATGGAAAATAAAACTGAATTCAACCGTTGGTGGTCTTATACAAAGTTTTACCTTATCGTAATAATTTTCATGTGTAAATTGAATTGTTTATAGTTGTTGGTACTGCTTTAATGCTTTAGGCAGAAGTGTATTTTAAAAATGCATGATTATAGATTTCTATGTATTAAGATATGTACTTTCAAAGCGGAAAGACAGGCTAATGTGTGAATGTTTTTGTTATATTCAACATGCTCGTTGCTGTTATGGTCTGCCTGGTGTGGACCTGGAGCACCATTTTTTTTTTTTTTTTTGTCTAAGTATACATGAACTAGTGGGTATGCAAGAATGCTTTGTGAAAGCATTGCCAAAAAGCAGACTTGCAAACTTGAATCAATTTGTGTTTGAAACTGATATTAATACATTTTGTGATTTTGAATAGTTGAAATTTTATATTAGAATTATTAGTTAATTCGAATTAATTAATTTGAATTTCATCCCCAAACTGGATCATCATGAGGGATTACTGAGAAAAAGAAAAGAGTTGTGAAAACACCACTGTATACCCTTGATCTTCAATTAGATGTATACCTACCTCTTGAGCAGCAGTGTGGTTGGTGGTTAAGAGCATGGGCTCCGAAGTCCAGCTCCCTTGAGCTAGGCCCACTCCTGGTTCTGCCACCGTTCAGCTGTAGCCTTGAGCACATTAATTAACTACTTGCTGCCTCAGTTTGCTCATCTGTTAAATGCCAGTTGTAACGCCTAACCCGTATCATGACCATGAGGATGAAGGAGTCAGTAGTACACACAGAGTGCTTAGGACACTGTCATGTGCTGAGCACCCAGTAAATACTCGCACTGCGTCCTATTGTGTGTTAAACCTGGACTTTCATGATTTATTGTCAGTAAATAAATTCATGTGATTTGAAAATATGTAGATTTCTGATGTCAGTTTGGGAAAAAACTGATGTCCTTTACTCTGTTTTGGAATACATTATATAGTCTCTTAAAGGCTTACTTTGATAAAGACAAAACCTTTGTATCATATGGATTTTGAATCTTGTAAGAAAGTATATCTTACCATTTGGTAATTTCACTAGTGTCTTAAAATGGTACAGGTAGAATATTTCATACAGTATAATTATTTCACTTGTGCAGAATAGAAAGACATTTGAAGGCGGAAATTGTCACTGTTCAGTCCCTTATTATGGATGTGAATTTAGTAAGATTCAGAAGCAGAAGGCAGGTAATTTCACATTCTTGTTGAACTGTTGCATCATTATTGTTTTCCTAAATAAGAATTTCACTTGGGAATAATGGGATGTCCTCCTCAAAAATTAAATGTTTAAAGCCAGTTATGAATCATATAAATTTATGGGACAATATAAATGTTTTTAAGATTAAGTACATTTTTGAGAAAAATATAGTTTGAGTCTAGATTGCGAAGAAAGAAAAATTTTATAGCTTTACTTTAAGTAAGAGATTGGAAACTACAGAGGCCCTTAGTCTAAATTTGGCCTGCTTCTTTGTTTTGTAAGTGTGTCCCTTAACAAAAAGTTTGCTGATTTCTGCCCTACGTAATTAGTGAAATAGATTAGTTCATTATTTCTTAGAAAACACTGAGGTTGGAACAAGTAGTACAAACTGCTTATCCAGTATTTGTCAAAAATAACTTTCTAAAACAATCCTTTTTCTTACACTTATTCATAATAACTGATGTGAATGAAGCTGCCTCACAGATTAGTCAATCCTAAATATTTGATGGGAATGTGCCGGTACTTACAATGTGTCTTTCTGTGGAATACAGAATTGTCAGGTGTTTTTGAAATGGTCTGCTGATTTTAATAGAACTTTTCCATTATGTCCTAGGGCAGATAGAAATCCTTCATTGGTTTCAACTGAGAATTTCTATCACACCTGGACAACTTTTGAATTTTATAGAAAACTTAAACCTCAGATAGTTTTTGTCAAATCGGTTCTGCTTAAGGGGGAAGCAGAATGGATATGTTAAAACATAAATCCTGAGTAAAATATAGATGTTTGTCTTTAAATAACCAAATACACTTGGTATGGTATCCAATCATATTTTAATTAACCCGATTTATCTGCAACAAGCATATTATTTTGGATTAAAAATTGAATTTATGAAAATCACAACTCCAGCCTCGACTTAACAAAGGCCGATGAAGCTCGGGGACTCGGCTAGAAGGATTTGATACAATCCAGTTTTTCAATATTGGTTGCCTACTCAGTCCTATTTTTCCTTTTTGTGTATGTGCCCTCAGACTTATTCCCGAAATCCAGTGCACAGTGTTCACTTTTGACATTATTCTGTTTATAGAAATTGCATTACTGTTTCCTCAGAACTTTTACACTTCATCCAACCACTTTGGTGTGCGTACTGGGGCTGTAACTAACATAGTGATAATAAGCAAACATGCCATTTAATGCTATCATTCAAAAATCAGGCCCTGAATTTTAACTAAGATAAACAGAGGAATGCAATCTTTATAGCTCATCCACACACTTAATGTAATAATTTTGAAGAGAACATTGGTTTTCTGTAAAAGTCATGATTAATTGTATATATCAAATTGTATATTTCTCACATTGCCAAACTTTGTATGGATGACTTGATGGATTCTCCCTCTACACACACACACCCACCCACCATCACCACCCCCATCCCACCCCTATCCAGAGATCCACTGAGAGTTTCACATCAGGGATATCAAAAGATCAAATTTGCTGAATTTACAAAGATCACTCTGGCTTTTATTTCAAGGATAGGTTAAGAGATCAATTCTATAGCAGGGACAGTTTAAAGAAAAACATTCATTGTAGACAAACTTCATCAATGAGGTTTTTTTTGGTTTGTTTTTTTAAAGGGAAATTGAAGAAATGGAGAACTCTGGTTCACTCTCAGTGTTTTTTACTTGTCTATCTCCTTCCTACCCTTTTCCTAATTTACAAAATAAAATCAGTTAATAGTATTTAATTTGTTACTGGTAGTGCTGGTGGTTTCTCAATGTCCTTTGCTTAAGAGTAAACAAGTTTGTTAGATGCCTCAAAAATTTTGCTTTGTAAATTGATAAAGTAAATGGTGACTTAAGATCTATAGTAGAATACCAAATCATAGCAAAAATGAACTACTTTAGTTCACTGATTCCCTTCAGTAAATAAGATGTTTGTAACGTAAGGATTTTTAAAGCAATTTGACAAGACCCCATAATTTTTAGATCTAGGTTTCTAAAGAGTAACAGGGACTTTTGTTTTTTGTTTGTTTGTTTTTTAACTAGTGAACTTTTAAAACAAGTTGACAAAACCGTGATTACTGTCGGATGAAAATACTTGCTCTCACCTTTCTCATGATTGAGCTGATATGATCTACTGCTAATTCCATTCTTACTTTACTGCTCTTTCCAAGCCAGTATGGGAATGAAGCTGTAGTTAAAACATTCCTTCAATAAGTAGATATTTATTAAGCCAGACATTTTTCTCCAAGATCTGAGTTTTCCTTTTTAAGAAAATATTTTGTGAATGCCTTTTCTGGTGTTTTTCTTTGGTTTGAAAGTTGTAGTTTTAATGCTGAGGGCATATGATTGTGCTTACATATAGAATTCTTTGCACCTCCTCACCTGTCCCCACTCTTCCCTGTACTGTCCGCCACAGTCCTGCTTATGCTTCTGCACTAAACGTGTTTGCTGGTTACCCGTCGCCTGCCAGTGAGGCACATTTCAGGCCTTTTCTTGACCTCTTTGCTACTTTGGACAATACTGGTTAACCTACTTACTGAAATTCACTATTCCTTGCCTCCCCCACGCACTGCAGAATTCTTGTTCTCTCTGTCTTTTTTCTGATCATCCATTTGCTGTCCTTTAATGGTCTTACCTCTCCCTTCCATCCTTTTCCTCCCTTCCCTGTTGGTACTAGCGAAGCTTTGTTTTTGTTACACTTTCTCATTCTTCAAACTTTAACTGAGCAGTCTTATTTGGTTTCATGTCTATATGCCGATGATTCCTAAATTTGTTTAGGCCTGTTTTTCAGAATGCAGCTTTGTACATGAAACGATTTGTCGTAGGTATTACAGAGGCACCTCAGACTTCCATGCTTCTAATTGTGCTTCTCTTCCCAAGTTTCCTAAATTCTTCTAATTATACTCCGTCTTGGTTGGTGCTACATTCCTCTAACCAGTCACGTAATCATCGATCTTGACGTTTACCATCCTCTTATATTTAAATAATTAGTAGCCTTCTGATTTGCGTTCTTGCTTCCTCTCTCAAGTCCCTCTTTTCTGTGGCTGTTAAAATGAGTTATCTAAAAATGGTCATCCAACCTTTGGATCTCCTGTCACCTACAGGATGAAGGATGTCCTCCTTACAAAGGTGTGTACGGCCTCCCTTTCCTCTCTGGCCTCCCTTCCTGTTCCTCCCTCTCTATACTTTATGCTCTGAGAACATCAGCCCGCTTATGGGTCTCTCACGTACATGATGTATTGTGCCTTGCCATTGTACCGTGTCTCATCTTGCTCTTTCTGCATGGTTTTCTCCCTTCGTTAGTTAAGTCTTGCCTGTCATTTTAAAACATAGCCATCACCTCTTACAGGAAGTCTCTGAAGGGGAGTAGGTGTTCATCCTCTGAGCTCCTACAACATTCTGTGTCCAGCACATCGTGCCATAATTACTTACATGTCTCTCTCCTCAAGTCAGTAAAGCTTCACTGGAACAACTTATTTGAGGTCAATGACCATCTTTTTTCATCTTTGAATTCCAAGACTAACACAGTGTTCACAGAGTAGGAACTCTGCACATGTTTACTGAATACATAAAGTGACTGGACTTTTCAAATTGTGGCCTGATTAACATACATCAAAATGTGCAGCTATGAAGTGGTCAGTGCACTTGGTTTTGATCGTTGTGTACGCTTGTGTAACCGACATCCAAAACGACACAAATTTTCCATCACCCCAGAATGTTTTTTCATGCTCTGTCTCTTCCAGTGGTCCATTGTCTCCAGGTCGTCTTTCCCTTACATCTGTCATCATGAATTAATTTTTTCTGTAATTGGACATTATTAAAGCAGAATTATTTTTGTCTGACTTCTTAGAAGCTTAACATGTTTTCGAGATTAATTTATGTTCTTGCCTGTATCAGAGGTTCATTCTTTTTTTTTATCATTGAGTAGTAATACATGTTTGAATATGCTAATTTGTTTAGTCATTTTCTTTTGATAGGCATTTTGTTTTTTTCCAGTTTTCAGTTGTTAGGATTAAGACCGTGAATGTTCTTGTACAAGTATTTGTGTGGGCATGTGTTTTCATTTCTCTTAGATAACTATCTAGGAGTGAAATTGGTGGACCTTAGGGCAGATTTGTGTTTCACTTTATATGAAATAGCCATACCATTATTTCCCAAGTGGCTGTGACATTTTATGCTCCAGCCAACCATGCGTGAGAAACCTGGTTTTTCTACTTCCTTACCAGTATTCAGTGGTTTCAATCTTTCCAGTTTCAACCATTCATGCTGGTGTGAAACAGTATCTCGTTGTGGTTTTAGTGTGTGTTTTCTTGATGACCAAAAATGATGAGCACCCTTTCATGCTTATTGGCCATTTGTATATATTTGCGTACCTGTTTGAGTCTTTTTCCCATTTAAAAAAATTGGGTTGTTGGACTTTTAAATGTTGATTTGTAGGAGTTGTTTATATGTTCTTGATACAAGTCTTTTGACAGATGCATTTTTCAACTTATTAATGGCATCTTTTGGTATTAGAAATGTTATATGTTGGTGAAGATCAGTTTTATCCGTTTATTTTCTTTTATGATTAGTACATTTTATGTCCTGCCCAAGTTTGTGAAAATACTCTATGATTGTTTCCAGATGTTTTAGAGTTATATTTAAGTATATGACCAAATTAATTTTGGTGTGTGGAGTGAGAAAGAAGCTGACTTTGTTTGTTTGTTTGTTTGTTTATTGATTCTCAGTTGCTTCAGTAACATTTGTTAAAAATATTTTTTTCCCCTATTTTATTGACTTGGCCTTTTGGTTGAATTTTTATTGACCATATTCTATGGGTCTGTATTTAGACATAATTCTGTTTTATTGTTCTATTTGACCATCCTCATGCCAGTTTCACACTGTTTTGATTAATGAAGCTTTATAGTGGTACTGATATCAGTTAGTACTAGTAAGCCCTTATCTTTTCTTTCAGTATATTTTGCCTATTCTTGATTCTTTGCATTTCCATATGAATTTTAGAATTAGCTTATCTGTTTATTGAACAAAGCCATCTGAGAGGTCAGAGAGCTAGGAAATGGTGGTAGTGTAGTAAACAACCTCCCAAATTCTCCTCCTCAAACTGTGCAGATAACACCCATGAAAATTCTGTGGAAAATCCACGCTTTCAGCATTATGTAAAGACAGAGAATGCCGAAACTCTCAAAAAACTGAAGGTAAAAAGAGAGAGTTAAACACCAGGCCATGGTTTCACACACTCCCACCTCAACCTTGTCCTACAATCACAGGACTTGGGTGATTTAAGGCAGACCTTGACAATCTAGGAAAAGCAAAGGAGAGATGCAAATGAAGTGGCTTGAGGAAGGACAGCACTAACCACTAGAAAGATGAACTCAGTTCCTAAATCTGAAAATTCTATGGTCGGCATATCAGGAAGGTATTTCAAAGTATGCAATATCTTAAAGGGACAGGTTCCAAATAAAGGGCCAGGATACAACTTAAAGAGATAGATGCCATACAGAGGAACAGGTATGTGACTGACTTCAAAGCATAAGCATTGTTTAAAGGTATGATCTTTCAAATACACCGCTTTTGGAAGAGAAAAAGGCAAAAAAAGAAGAAAATGTTTTCTTTTGCAATTAGGTAGTGAAGAGGAAAAGAAGAAAAAAGGAAAAGTTAGGAATCTTACAAGACAATATGAGCCACGAAATTTTAGGATTCACTTCCTTCCACACACATAGCACCTAAAGAAAGAAACCAACCAATCACTCCATAAAGGGCTTGGCATTGATGGGAAAGGTGACATTAGATAAGAAGTATTGTGAAACAGCTCAGTAGTACAAAAATGAAAAAAAAAAAGTTTTCTAAATCAGGAAATAAATGTGTATACAAATAAACTGAGGAAAATTTGATCAAGAGACATCCATGAAATATCAGAAACTTATAAATTTGTACTCTGAGAAGTAAATATGTACTCTAAGACTTAAATTTATTTCAAGAAGCATTTGAGAGCATGAAAAGTCACTTGAGTCAGAAATTAAAAATGAAACAGAAAAGGACAATAAATAGGAAGACATGAAAAAAAAAGTTGATGCAGTTCAGAAAAGAAATGGAAGAAAATGTCAAAATTGTGTCAGGAATAAAGACTATATTTTAAGGTACCCAAGGGAAAATAGACTAAAGTGAAAATTTAACAAAGAGCATTGAGGAAAGGCAGGAAAATAACTATGAGAATTAAAAATGTTGTAAAGAGGTAAGAGATGTCAGAGAAAAAGTAGTGGAAATGAAAGACTTAGTAAAGTAATGAATAGTATTTGTTTTATTGGAATCTTGGAAGAAGAAAAACAAAACAGTTGAAAAGGGCTAATATTTAAAATTTTAATTTAAGAAAACTTTCCAGGTAGAAAATGACCTGAGTCAACATACTGAAAGTATATCAAGTACTTGGAAAAAGTAATTCACAGCAATTAACTCCAAGACATATCCTAATAAAGTTATTAGTTTTGACAAGTAATGATAAAATCCTTAAGACCTTCATGCAAAATAATCAAATAAATTAGAAAGGCAAAAGAATTATATAATCATTAGACCTCTCAAAACCAGCATGGAAAGCAAGGCTAAAAAGGACAGGCGATTTTTAAAAAGTTAATGAAAGCATGAATTCAGGATTTTATTTTCAGCAAAGCTGTCATTTAAATATTAAGGCTATATAAAAATAGTTTTCAACATATCAGAACTTAGGGACACTGCACTACGTCAGTCATTCTTAGAAATCTAGAAGATGAACTTCATCTACTAAATGACTGAGAAAACATCAACAAAAGGACTGATGGTGAGCATTTAAAAATATGAAAATATACATATAAGGCTGAAACAAAGTTGGGGATGAGCATGGAATAGTAGTGTAAAAATGTTTACATGTGAAAACATTAGAAATAATGCAACTAGGAAACAGGAGCAGAGGGGAGAAGGAAGGAGGGAAATAGGCAGTAGGTATTAAAGAATACCAAAACACCTGATAAGGCAGATATTAAAAAATTAAATGAGAAAATGGGAACTGAAGGGAATTTAGAAAGATAAAAGTACAAAGGTACCTCTAAAACAAAAATACTGATTGTCTAAAGACAAAAAGAAAATTTTACACAATCGTAAAGAACATGCATCTTGTGGACAAAGAAACATGCTAAAAATAACAAAATGTACTGTTTATAAAATATTTTGATAAACTGAGACCAAACATAGCAGTTATAAAAATGTAAATGGGCCTTACTCACTTAAAAAACCTTTTAAGCTGGCAACTAAAAACCGAGTTTATAGATATTACTTAATGAAGAAACAAAAAAATCATTAACAAGGCAGAGACGCACACTGCTCTTACTATTCAACATTGTACCAGAGACATTAGCTAGTGTATTACACAAGATAAATCATGGTAAAGAAGTAAAACTCTCTCAACCTGCATGTGACAATATACCTGGAAACCCCAGAGAATCATAGATAAACCTAAATTCAGCAATAAAATAATTTAGAGAAATAGTAGCAGGATACAAAATTAACATACAAAAAATCGATTTCTTTACATACACAAATAATAAACAGGGTAAAATGATAGAACCTGTTTACCATTAGAAATAAAAAGGATTAAATATTGAGGAATAAATTTAACATGTGCAAGGCCTATATGAAGAAAAATCTAAAACATTTATTCTTCAAGACACAAGTGAAAATGGAAAGCTATCCTTGTGCTCAGATAGGGCAGCTCTATGTTATAAGGATGTCAGCGCTCCCTAATTTACAAATTCAGTCAAAATACTAGCACATTACTTTATGGAATTAGTCAAGTTGATGCTAAAATTCATATGGAAAAACCTTGTAAGAATATCCAGGAAATCACTGAAACAAAAAAATCATACAGGGATGGGAGGAATAGCCCTACCAAACGAATGATACGGCCTCCATAATAACAGCGGTGTGGCACTGGTGCATGAATAGAAAAACAGACTAGTGAAATAGAACAGGAAGTCAAGAATTAGACCCAAATACAAATGGAAACTTAACATATGGCAAAGGTAATGTATCAGTCGGGTTCCAGTAAGGGGAGAAAAATGACAGTTATTAGCACAGAGAAAATTTAGTATAAAAATTATGTAATGTTTGGAGGACTGAGGGCTTACCTAATGAGAAGAAAATTCCAAAGGATGTGGGAATGACAGATGAGGAAGAGCTACTACCCTAAAGAGGAAGAACTTCCCCTATTTTTGTGGCTGAGATTCAGACCTCCTTGAAGAGAGAGAAGTCGCTGTGGTTTCGCACTGGCAGAACTTGCTGGAAATCACTTCTGTGGTACTTGTTGGAACTCTGCCTTCTGAGTTGTCAGGGAAAGCTGTTCACAGGGAGAACAACTTCCTGGAGCCGCTGCCCTGTGCAGCCACCCGAGGGAAGGTGCTGGGTGATGCAGCGGGCCACCCTGCCTTGCAGGAGCCCGTCGTGCAAGCACACATCCCTCCTGCATCCCCAGTGCCCTCCGCTGACAAAGCTTAACATGGCGCCCGCTGGCCAAGAAAAAAATATTCATTTTCAGATTCATTTGCACAGTTTAGGCAGCAAAAGGAATGACTTTGGAGCTCAAAGACGGTAAACCGGTAGCTGGTGCAGGAAACATCTCCAAGCACTGCTGTAAGGATGTACTTTTAAAAGCAGTAATACTGGAACAACCCAGTAGCCCTTTGGAGAAAGGTAAAAATTACATTCATTTTTTATATTATACACCAGCGGTCCCCAACCTTTTTAGCGGCAAGGACCAGAGTTCCTATGAGAATCTAATGCCTGAGGATCTGAGGCAGAGCTGAGGCGGTGATGCTGGCGCTGAGAGTGGCTGCAAATACAGATGAAGCTTTGTTCTGTTCCTAACAGGCCACGGACCGGTGCTGGTCTGCGGCTTGGGGCTTGGGGATCCCTGCCATACACTGAAGAAACTCCAAATGGGTTACCATCTATTTAAAACAGTACATGTAGTAGAAGAAAATGTGGTTTAATTTCTCTTCCGTCAGTGTAGGGAAAGGCATTCTAACTCAAATCTCAAGGCAATAAAAGATGGATAAATTTGTCTACATAAAAAATATTTGCAAAACGAAAACACCATAAATAAAATAAAAGACAACTGATAAATGAGAGACACAACATATGAAACAGACACAGAGCTAAAATTGCTAATACACAAACAAATTTTCAAAATTAAGGGGCACAAGACCAATGGTCTGACATTGAAGGTGGGGAAAAGACATACAAGGCCAATCGGTACATACACAGAAATAAAAATAGCCCTCAAACGTGAAAAATTGTTCACTTATAATTAGAGAAATGCAAATTAAAGTGACACTGAGATATCCTTTCTCACCTGTATGGGTAGCAACAAATTAAAAACTTCACGACCACACACATTGTTGGCAAGGTTGTGATGAAACAAGCATTTTCCGAAGTTGCTGGTGTGAATGCTGATTGATATCACTTCCAGAGGGATGTCGGGCCCTGCTGTCCCTTGTCGCTCTGCTAGTCCTCTGACGGCCATGAGATCTTTGGTAGCTGAATAGCTAGAGCATCTGCAGGGACTTCTCTCAATTCTCTTGCCCCACTTTCTGCTTCTAGTAGTTGAAAGTCTGGAGTGTTTAATTCATTATTTAATACAGTTATTGATACGGCTGATTTTAGTCTCTCATTTCATTATCTGTTTTCTGTTTATCCCAGTTTTTCTTTGTGCCTCTGACGCTATTTTCTTTTTTATGTAGTGTGTATTTTTTAGTACAGTTGGCCCTCCGTATCCATGGGTTCCACATCTGAGGATTCAGCCAACCACAGATGGAAAATTTCAAGGTCGGTTGAATCCTTGGATGTGGTACCCATGGATACAGAAGGCCGACTAAGGACTTATGTGTCCTTGGATGTTGGTGTTCTCAGGGGAGGGGGTGTCCTAGAAGCAATCTCCTGAGGATACTGAGGGCTGATTGTGTACTGTTTTGTCTCCTGTATTGACTTTCAGTTACACCTCCTAGTTTTATTTTTTAAAACATCTGCCCTTCTGGAGATCGCAGCATGAACCTTTAAGTTATCACAGTCCACTCGTAATACTTCATGAACAATGTAAGAATTATACAACAGTGTAATTTTATTTACCCCCGCCTGTCCATTGTCCTGATGTTTTTTTCATATGTATATGTATTTATATATCGTCTTCACAATATTTTTATTATTTTACTTTAAACAATTACGTAGTCTTGAAGAAATTTGCATATTAATGTAAAGGTGGTTTAAAAAGATTTTCTATATTTTCTTACATGTTTATCTTTTCTAATGCTTTATTTCCTACGGTTTCATCTTTTATCATTTTGCTTAAGACTGTTAACTTCTTTTATCATTTCTTGTGTTGTGTGTCTACTAGTGAATTCTCTCACCTTTTATTTAGGACTCTTTTCAGAAATTTTCCTTTTTGAAGGGTATTTTTTCTGGATATAGATTTAATGTATTTATATGTAGGTTGGCTCTTTCCTCTTTCAGTACTTCAAAGATGTAGTTTTATTTTCTTCTGGAATGTATTGTTTTTGAAGAGAAGTTAGTGGAAATCCTTATATTTTTCCTCAATATACAATATCTTTATTCTCTTGCTGCTATTAAAAATTTGTTCTTTATTAATTTTTCCCCAGCAATTTGAGTGTGCTGGGCCTTGCTGTGGTTTTCTTTAGTTTGGTGTCTTTTATCAGTTTTGGAAATTATTCAGGCATTATCTTTTTATAGGTTTCTTCTGCCTCATTTTCACTTATATTTCTTTCTAGACGTTGCTATTTTGAATTTCCCATTCTGTTAGTTTTCTACTTTTTCTTCTCTTTTTTTAACTAGCTACTAATATTTTTACTTACGTTCAAGTTCACTAATCCTTTCCATTTTTGTGTCATGTCTGCTGTAAAGCCTATCTATTGAATTGTTTATTTCTGATCTTGTATTTTTCATTTTTAGAATTTATGTTTTTTAGAGTTTACACGTCCTTTGAAATTCCTCGTCTTTTCTTGCTTACTGACTAATTCTTCCATGAGATTTTTTATTATATTATAGCTAGTTGCAAGTGCCTACCCATTCTGACATTTGACTCATCTCTGCTCTGTTTGTGTTCACTGTTTCATCTCTTGATTGTTTTATATATATATACTTGTTTTATGGAATGCCATGTAATTTTTTATTGCGTTTATATAAAAGAACTTTAGAGAATGAAAAGAATAATATTTATTTCCATGCCCTTCATCTAGATCAGGGATGGTGAGGATTGGTAGGGAGGGCTGAGTCCATCAGATTTGTGTTTATTGTGGCTTTTTTTTTTTCAGTTTTAGTTTGAATCAGGTCACCACTACTGATTCAGGTGCTTTGAGGATGGGATCACAACTTTCTCTTCAACAGGACCTGGGATCCAAGCATAGGCATATTCCAGAGATCTGCTCTTTCTTCACAACTAAGCTTCCAGCTTTGAAACTCTGGAGAATCTGTTTTTCTCTGTTTTGCTGCCCAACTGTTAGATTCATGATTCATGTTCTGCTTTCTATGCCTCTTTCAACACTTGCCTGGAGTGCCTTAGAGTGATTTCTTTCAGACCTTCTACCTCATTCGTTATAGTTGAAAGCTTTGAGTGTCTGGAGATGCAGCAGTGGGGAACGTGGGGGAGATGAGAACTTCTTTCTTCTCTCCTGCTGTGCCCATAATCATTTTATAGCTGAAAACCTGATGTGTTCAGAGGGTTCCTCTCAGAATTTGTGCTCTGAACTCAGCCTTCTGTAGCTAAAAGCCCAGAGTACCTCTGATGGACTTTTCTCTCTTTTTTTCCTCCTGATCCCAGCTTTTGGCATATAATGCCTGAGCACTTGGTGAAAACGTGTGAGAGTTGGCAAGTAGTTGCATACTTGCTGTGGCTGGAAATCCTTGGGAGTCTCATCTGTAAAGTCAGACTGTACGACTGAGAAAAGTTTGTTTAAAATCTGGCTGATTTCTCCTCATTCAGAGTGTGGTAAATTCCTCTTCTTTCAGCAGGGATAGAACTACTGTGGGTCCTTCTCTTCTGAGAAGGACTTGTCACTTTCTAGAGTTTAGTTCATATAAATTTCTTTGTGGCCTAAGCTCCTGATAGATTTAAAAATGTACGAATTTGTAGTTTATCCAATCTGTTCTGGTGATTCAGTTGAGAGAGATGGTCTCTTGCTGCTTTGTGGAACTTCTCTTCTTGATCTTTCTAATTTTATAGAACTTCCTTTCTTATTAGTGAGAAAAACAAATAACCAATGAATCATCGTGAACTTGATTCTTAAAATTCTTCTTATGACTTGCTTTTTTAAAGATTAGCTTTACTATTTTCTTAAATATTACAAGTTTTGTATGCTTGAGATAGAATATTGACTATGAATACTCTTAATTTGAAATAACAAAAAATTGCTTATTGCTCTAGAATATCACTGAGCCAA
The DNA here is from genome assembly GCA_004027375.1 of Macroglossus sobrinus. NCBI lineage: Eukaryota > Metazoa > Chordata > Mammalia > Chiroptera > Pteropodidae > Macroglossus > Macroglossus sobrinus. The sequence continues at coordinate 63,364 of PVKZ01003501.1, forward strand.
AAAAGGTTCTTTTGAATATATCTCTTTATCTTCATGACATGGAGCTTCTAAGTTGGAGACTGTGGTCACGTAATCCAACCCTTTTATTTGTCCATGGGAAAATATCGTTACGTTCTAGCTCGCCATAATGAGGTTCAGTGCGCTCCTTTGATTCTGGAGTAATCGCTCTTTGATTTGTCATTTACCACTGTGATTTTATGTTCTTTTGCTTTAAATTTTCACTTTGTAATTTTTAGTCTGTGGTTATCTTACTTTTTCAGACTTGAATTAGAATTTTAAAATGTTTAGAGAGACAGATTGTTTCTCTGGGGTGCTAATTGTTTGTATTTGTGGCTCCTGTAAAATAAATGAGATTATCCATATAAATGGATTTAATGGACATTGGCATTAACCAAAACTTTTGATAGTATCGTGAATGTAGTAGATTATTTAATTAAAGTATAGATTAATAGTCATGAATAATGTTTCCCTTTGAATTGTTTTATGCGGCAGAATATACTTTTTAAAATATGAATTAGTTTTTGAGATTAATTTTTGAGATATGATATTCTAATGCAAATAATTTTAATTTTATGAATTATAAAAGTAAGTTAACCTTCATTTCAGATTTGTAACCAATAGGAAAGAATGACCACTTGTTTACTTAGAGAAAGATAAAAATATAAAGTGCAATGTTCCAGAAATAGGTGCCTGCACAAGTTTTGTTTGGTTTTTATAGTTGACTGGAGAGTGGAAGAGAGCAGAAAGGATTTTAAGTTGCCAGAAGGTACCAAGTTTTTCTAACTGCTAAGATGCTAAATTCATGGCATTACAGCAGAGGAGGCTCTTTCAGTGAACACATATTTACAGTCAAAAGTTAAATTTTAATTACTGTAATGTAAAATAAACATCTTACGTATTTATTTGAACAAAATACAGGCATAGTAAGTCTTTTTTTTTTTTCACTCTTTTCTAGGAAATGTTGACTGTGTTATAAGTGGTCCTACGTAACTTGAGTCTTGAGTCTGTACCTCTTACAAAGAACATTGCAGGACTGCTGATTTTTTTTCTTGTATCTGCCAAAGTTATAGTTATGGAATTTTAAATTACATTCCCTTTGCCTTCTGCCTTTAGTTAACTCTTTGCTTTACTTCCTTCTGTGTTGAATCATTTATTCAATGAAGTGGGGTATGATTACTGGGTCAGTAACCGAGAGCTGTGTTATTCCTAAGGCAGCTTAACTCTTACCAAGTTTGCCATTTCTTTCAGATACCACACCACTGTTTACTAATTGTACAGCTTTGGACATGTTAGTTTGAACTTTTTTACGTTTAAAATGGGGTAAAATAGTATTTTTCACAAGGTTATTAAGACAATTAAATGATATAATATATATCAAATTAATTGTGTGATATCTGGCACTTAAAGATGGAGTAAATATTTCTGTTATTATCATCATAATTGTTATCATTATCATCATCTCCACCCCATCATCATTCCCTTCTGTCTGTTCTGACAGTTATCATCATATTCTACATAGACCTTCTATTACTTTGCATTATACTTGTGCAGTAGCCTCCTAACTGATACTTCTACCTTCAGTTTCTGTCCCATTTATATGATTTATTTTACTTTTTGGACTAATCTACCTAAAATGGAATTTACAATTAGGACACTGCTCAGTTCAAGAATATCTCTTCATTACGCATAGGATCAAAGTTTGTTTCGACCCTATTCTTGCTTTCTTCATTTTTCAAATTTTTTCAAAATTTGCAGTAGGTTTTTATTAAATATTTCTTGAATAAATTGAATCAATGACTCTATTATAGCAACTATAAAATTAGATTATAGTGAAATTTTAGTATATCAATGGTTAATGGTACTGTTCTATATTCATTTATGTAAGTAATGATTTCTTCATGTAATAGATACTATTTTTTAAAAAAATTACTTAAATTTTTTCAAAGTAATATGTTTATAGTTTTAAAAAATTAAATGATACTAATAATGAAATGGCTTTGTAATGAAAAACAATAGTTCCCACTCTGTCCGTCTTTCCCTCACTCCCCCATTCCACTGTAGCTCTGAAGTGCTCCTCATGGCTATCTTCTTTCAAAATAATATGCTTTTATCAAGCTGTCTTGAATTTATAAATTTTAATTTTATCTTTATCTGTTTATTCACATGACAGATGAATATATAGCCTTACTCTATTACTTATCTATCTTCCTCAAGTTATATTATTTTTAAGAGCTCATTACTTGATTTACTTCTTACTTACCTGTATTTTTACAGTGTCAAGGTAGATGATATATACATTTTGTCATGTAACTATAATTAAATCTCTCATATTTTTTCTACTGATTGACACTGTAGGCATAATAATTCTGTTATTATGACTGTAAATTTTCTTTATAGAAAAGCATTTAAACAGGCTCTGATTTTATTTTCTTTCTTATACAGCTTTGTGTATTTCTTGGATTTTCTAATTGCCAATTTTTTTTTTTTTGGTTACATTGTCTGCTTTTATCATATCCTTCAGTTCTTTTAACATAGTCATTCTCAATTAATGGCAACGTCCCCAACATTCCACCCACAACCACCCCTGTCACCACCACCCAGGACATTTGGTACTATCTGGAGACATTTTTGGTTGTCATAGTTAGGCCAGTGCTCCTGGAATCTAGTGTGTAGAGCCCAGGGGCGCTACTACACATCCTCCACTGCACAGGGCAGCCCCCTACAACTGACTTATCCAACTGACATGTTAATATCGTTCCATGTGTGGCATTCTCCTTCTCCTTAGCTTTTCCCCCAGGTTCTAGAGGCTCCTCTCATTTTACATGCTGATGCTGGCCATCATCGTCTCTGATGTGGATTGATGCAATAGCTTCCTCATCAGTGTCTCAGCCTCAAGCATTGCCTTCTTTCAGTCTGGTTTTCTGGTTTTTGTATGCAGTCAAAAACATTCCTGATTGATCGACATGGTAGTTAAAGAAAAGAAAGAGATCTGAGAAAGGAATTATTTTACAAAAACAAAGCTTCTCTTTGATAATGTTCTGAATATTAAAATTTAAGTTTGACAGTGGCCTGATGAGGTGCTTTCAAAGATATGGCTGAAGAAACAGGAAAAGGGTTGGTAAACCTGGAAAGGTGGACCTATAGTTGTTGCAAACTGCGTAAGGCCTAAGTATACATAATGTTACTCAATATTTTCATCTTACAATACAAGGAAATAGCCGTGATGTTTACAATATGTTCTTCGTGTGTTGTAGGGGTTAGATTAGACATCTGGTGAAGGATGTGGCCTGATTCTTTTGTGGATGCTACTTAGAGAACTGAAAAGCTGCACCGAGCCGTGGTTGGCTGGTGTTTGGATAAGCTCTTCAGTGACTCACTCCCACAAAGCAGCCATTCAGCAGATGTGCTTCAAATCTGTGATTTAGCAAAATTATATATCACTCTGTTGAGACTTCTGGAGTTACTTAAAAATAGTGTTAAATCCTCAAATGCTTATGTGCTAATACGAAATATGTTCTGTGAATGTTAAATGGGGAAGTAGGTTCCTTGTTTAATCAACTCTGTATTTTAAAAAATTGAAAGAAAAAAGTTGTTTATTGCAGAGCTCCTTATCTTGTCTTGCTTAAAGAGGGATATAATATGTGGCCAGACTTACCTGGTCCTGAGACTGGTTGTTTTGGATCTACTGGATTTTGTATAATACTAATCATCTTCCTTGGAATTGTATTAATATACCTCAATTATAAGTGAGATTCCTCGATAAAGGCAGAGGGTATAAGAAATTCTGTATTTGTCAAATGAGGTCACCGTCATTTGAGAAAGGTATAAAATTGACAAATGATACCTTTCTTACTGATCGCAGACTTTATGATGCTATATACCAGTTTAACATTGCATTTATAGAATATATTACTGATACTGCAGTTTGGACGTAGAACATACCTTTGACTGTAATTTGCATACCTATTTCACAGCTCTCAGCTTTTTTCAATCAAGCAAGGTTTATCATTCACAGAAATGACTGATAGTTATGTTGCCACTGAAAAAGAAAACTGAAGATCACTTTTTTCATGTCCTAGTTGCAGGGTTATGTTCTTTCTAACCCCAGCTTGCAATGCCATTTCCTCCTTGGGGCTTACCCTGATCTTTCTATGCAGACTTAACTGCCCAATTAAACTTATTCATACAGGGTACATTAGAACAGTTTTGCTTCCTTTCATTATAGTTTCTCGTTTTCATGCCAGCAGGTCACGGGGCCAGAGACGTTTTGAAGATGGGTCTGAACTGTTAATTCTGTATGACTTTTATGTCAGATAATTCCAAATAAAAATTTTGCTGAGGGAAGGAGGAAAGGAATTCTGAGACTGAATTACCTTTAAGGAGCCTTAAAAAAATTCAGTTTTTTGGCCCTTTATAGGGTCAAATTCTTGTAACCTAGTTCTTGTAACCTAATTGACATATGAGTGCCATTACACACTCTGGCCTCTACATCTATGTCTTATTTCTACATCTGTCCACAACAAACTATCAGATTTTTTTGACAGATAAAATAACAAGGTTTGAGTCCTTATTTAAAATTACCTACCTGCACAATGAATGTACTGCTAAAATGTGACTTTCATATCTTTCTAAATTTGGAAGTTAGAAAAGTGGATTCACTAAATGCAGTTTTGTCAATATACAGTTTTGTATAGATATGCTTTTAAATGAATACTTCCCCAAATACCATAAATATTTAATAGAAATGCACGTTTAGTTATTTGTATTATTTGATTAGTTAGCTTCAAAGGTACATTTTTAAAGTCAGAAAATATTTTTATTGGAACATAGTGATGGCTTTGAGCTTATAAATGTTGAAATTTTGTAAATCCGTGATAGTTCCTAATTTTTATATGCCAGATATTATCAAACAATGTTTTATTAGCCCTTTTAAACTGTGTCACATCAAAGCGTCTTTCATGAAAATATAACTATCCCATGAGGCATGTGCTGCTTCTGGACAGTACACATGAGAATAAATAAATTCATATACAAATCATGAGTTCATCCTGAAAGATCTGTGTCTAGTCCAACACCGGAGGTTTATTTCTTGTTTTCAGCCATCTGCATTTCTCCCCGTCTCCAGCAGTGGGAAGCATCCAAGCATCATCAGTACCTTTACTCATTGCTCAGGGTAGTTCAGAGCTGCTGCCACCTGTGCCACCGTGGAGGAGAAACCTACATAATCAAGTTCAAGACTTCTTTAGCTTTCAGCGTTTAATTTAAACATTTATCATTAAACATTTAATATTTTCAATGTTTCTTGGGCTAGATTTTATTTCAGTGTGGTTATATTATTATCTAAAATATAGAAAATATATATTTTTTCTGGATGTATTTTAATTTTAGGCTCCTTGTATCTTGTTGATTCAGTGGTATGCTTTGAATATATTTATCATCATTTTTAATAACAGAAATGCTGTGAGGCAGCTCCGGTGTAATATAAAGCAGATTGGACTAGGGATTCAAATGCTTTTGTTTGGTTCAGTGTTGCCATTTAATGTTACCCCCTATTAATTGCATTAGTAAGTTAGCAGATTTATCTGAAATTCTGATTACTTTCTCTCCTCTTTTAGGTTTATTAAGGCCTTGCTTACATACAATTAAATTCACCAGTTTTAAGACTACAGTTTGATGGATTTGGTAATTGCATTCAATTGTGTAAATGGATTTCTCACTTTCCAGTCTCTTTGCATTTGATCCCCTCTCTTAATCTGACCCCAGGCAACTTCTAATCTGCTTTCTGTCACCAGAGTTTTGCTTTTTCTAAAATTTTACATAAATGGAATCACACTGTATGCAGTCTTATGTGTGTTGCCTTCTTTTACTTGGGATCATGCTTTTGAGATTCATCCATGCTGTTGTATTGTTATTCTGTTCCTTTTTGTTGTAGTTGAAATATATTACAATTAAAAAAAATGTCCAGTCAATGGACTTTTGGGTTGTCTGTAGTTTTGCTATTATAATAAATAGTTGAACATTCATGTACATATTTTTATACAGATATAGGCTATCATTTCTCTTGTATAATTTTATAATTTTTAGAGATTACAGTGTATAATACTCAACTTTTCATAGTTCATTTGTTGTTAATAATTACTTAACTTCATATAAAATATAGAAATGTTGAAATATCTGTCTTATAACTCAATCTGTCTACTGTGTGTTCATTCTTCTCTTAATTCCATTTTGTTTCAGAAATAGTTTTCCATTCTAGAATTTACACTTGATTTTTGAATTGTTTCTGTCTCCTGAGACTTTTCATTTCTCTGCTCAGATTTAACGTGTTGCAAACATTTTTCTTAATTGAGAATAATTATCATATTTACTTTAAAATTCTGTTCTAACATCTGGTTATTTGGGAATCAGATTGATTTCCATGTGTTCTATTTTTTTGGTTCTTTGTATGTTGGGTAATTTTGGGTTGTATTCTGGATAGTGTGAGTTGCTAAGTTGTGGAGATTTTGGATCTGTTGCATTTCACTGATGATGATGATTTCCTGTGTTATAGATGGTTCTTTTTTTTTTTTTTTTTTGGACGTGAGCTGCAGACTTGTCTTGTGCAGCAGCTCCATCCTCCATTCAAAGCCTTTGCCTTTAGCTGGGCTGCTTTGAGTCTGTTCCCCACGTGGATCCTCAGAGGTCTGTCAGAGATGCGACTGGACAGAGTTTAGGATCCCCTCTCTGGGCCTCTTATGAGATTCCCTTGCACTCTTCAGCACTCCTGGTTTCTCCACTTCCCTTTTCCATTCCCAGACCAGAAGGATTGTGGGTATATCCTTGTGTACACCTGCTGCTGTGTCTGCCAGTTGGACTGAGCCTTGTCCTGGGCTAAAAGCCCCAGAGACCAGAAGTTACTTATAGCTCCCAGTCTTCTTTGTGAACAGCATTCCTCACCAGTGTTCTCTGCTCTCTCTCCAGTAGCTTTTGTTACTTTTTGTATTTTGTCCAGATTTTTATTTTCTGCAAGGTAAGGGAGAGAGTGTTTTCATGTATCCGGTAGGGTCTTATTTCATCATACCAAGAGCTGGTACTTTAGAGATGATATATCAATTCTTTTCTTTTTAAATGGAGATAATCACTCACACACACACACACACATGCACACACACAAGCACACCTAATAGTATGGGCATCACAGGAGTTAAGTATATAAACATTAATACACTTGACTCTGAGAGTGGGTGGCGAGGGACCATGTCATTTATCTGAATTCTTATTTAGTCATTGAAAGTGCTTTCTTAATTCTAAAGCTCTTTAGGGATATTTGTTTATCAGTTAAGATTTATTAAAATAAGTTATTTAAAAATAGTCATTTTTAAAACATTTAAATATTTCCAAAAACACAGTAATTCATAATTATAGATTTTAAAGTTATTTCCCCCCATTCTGACATGTATAATATGATCCAGCAGCATGGCTTTTAGGAATATATCTTATAAAAATATTATTAATATTCATCCTCCAATATATGTGTCTATAAATATACTCAACTATTATTAATACAAAATTAGAAACAACCTGAATAGGTAAATTATAGCATAGTCCCTATCTGGAAAGGAAAACTATGCATTTATTGAAAACGATGAGATGGGAAAATCTATATGTTTGACGTGGAATTTGGTCATGATATATTCTTGAATGAAAAGATCTACTGCAGAAACTTTTGTATAGAGCAAGTCTATTTTTATAAACAATTTTTACTTTTAAATTTCACTCCAGTTGATGCATGTGTATATATTACAAGGATATCCCTAAGATTGCTAATCTCTATTTTGTGAAAGAAGAATTGGGGAAGAACCACTTTCAACTTTCTATTATAGCTCTGTACAGTTTGTATCTTATTATTTATAGACTTAAGCAAACCACACAAGCTCACCGACCTTTCAAAATTTTGTTTTTTTTAATTTAATTGAAGCAATACTCAAGTAATTACTTAAATTCATAGTAGGGATATAGTTTTGTATGGCCGCTGTAACAAATTACTGCAGACCAGGAGGCCTAAAAGAATAGAGATGTGCTCTTTTACAGAAGTCTGAAATCAAGGTGGTGCAGAGTTGTACTCCCCACAGGGGAGCAGCTGCTACATGCCTCTTCTTGCTTCTGGTGGTCGGTGGCATTCCTGAGTCTGAGACTTCCTCACTCCAATGTCTGCCTTCATCTTTAAATGGCCTCTCTTTTGTGGTCTGTCTCAACACTCTTGCCTCTCCTTTTTCTTTAAATTTAATTTTATTATTAGTTTCAAGTATACAGTACACCAGTGAGACATTTATGTAGTTTATAAAACGATCCCTCTCATTGCTCCTTTCTTCCCCTGGCCCTCCACCTAGCCGTTACATTAATGCTGACAGCATTCCCTCTGTCGTGCTCCCCATCCCCGTGACCATCTATCATTTGTACTAATTTAACTCTCACCCATTTCTCCCAGCCCACTAGTTCCCCTCCCCTCTGACGTCACCAGATTGTCCTCTATATTAATGAGACTGTTTTTTATTAGTTCTTTTTGTTCTTTAGATTCCACATATAAGTGAAATCATATGGTATTTATCTTTCTCTGTCTGACTTCACTCGGCATAACCTCTAGGTCCATCCACGTCATTGCAAATGGTAGGATTTCATTTTTTTAATGGCTGAATAATATTCCATTGTATGTATGAACCATAATTTCTTTATCCAACCTCTGTTGATGAGCATTTAGGTGGCTTCCATATCTTGGCTATTGTACTTGTGCTGCCATGAATATTTAGGTGCATAGATCTTTACAAATTATTGTTTAGGTTTTCTTTGGATAAATACCCAGAAGTGCAATTGCTGGTTCAAAAAGTATATCCATTTTTAGTTTTTTGAGAAACCTCCAGACTGTTTCCCACTCAGGCTATACCAATCTGCAATCCCACCAACAGTGTATGAGAGTTCCCTTTTCTCTGCATCCTCACCAACACTTGTTGTTCTTTGATTTATTGATGATAGCCATTAAACAGGTGTGAGGTGATATCTCACTGAGGTCTTACTTTGCATTTCTCTGACAATTAGTGACCTTGAGCATTTTTCGTGTATCTATTGGCCATATGTATTTCCTCTTTGTTGTTGAGTTGTATGAGTTCTTTATATATATTTTGGATATTAACCTCTTATCGAATGTATCATAAGCAAATATCTTATCCCATTCAGTCAGTTGTTGTTTTGTTTTGTTAATGGTTTCCTTTGCTGTGCAAAAACTTGATTTGATGTAGTCCCATCTGTTTATTTATTTATTTATTTTTGTTTTCCCTACCCAAGGAAATATATCTGAAAAGAAATTACTGTTAGCAATATCAGAGAGTGTACCGCCTATGTTTTCTTTTAGAAGTTTTATGATTTCAGGTCTTACATTTAAGTCATTAATCCACTTTGAGACCATTGTTATATACAATATAGGAAGATAGTCCAGTTCCCTTTTTTTGTATGTATCTGTCCAATTTTCCCAGCACCATTTATTGAACAAACTGCCTTACCCCATTGTATGTTCTTAATCTCCTTTGTCATATATTAAGTAAGCATATAGGCGTGGATTTATTTCTGGGCTTTCTATTCTGTTCCATTGATCAATGTATCTGTTTTTATGCCAATACTATGCTGTTTTGATTACTGTAGCCTTTTAGTATGGCGTGATACCTCCAACTTTGTTCTTTCTCTAGATTGCCATGGCTATTTGGGGTCTTTTATGGTTCCATATAAATTTTAAGATTATTTTTTCTAACTCTCTGAAAAATACCATTGATACTTTGATAGGGATTTCGTTGAATCTATAGAATGCTCTGGGTAGTATAGCCATTTTAGTGATGTTGAGTCTTCCTGCCCATGAGCGTGGTATCTTATAAAGTCACTTGTCATTGGATTTAGTGCCTACCTGGATAATCATCTCATGATCCCAAATTAGTTACATCTGTTAAGACCATTTTTCCAAATAAAGTAACATTGCATTTTCCAGAGATTAGGATATCTGGGTATCACCCATCAGCCCACGACAGAGAGATATGGAGCTATGTTTAATTATGTCTTCTAAGCTAAAAAATTAAAACTTTAAAATTTATTTGCAGCATTTCTATTTCAAAAATTTAATCATTGCCAAACATTTTGTACTTAAGACCATTGTAAAGAAATGAAAGTTAGAGTTATTAATTCATATTTATTGACTAAGATATATTATGGAACTTTTTCACTCTTTTGGAAAAAAATCATTTCTTTGTTTAATATTTACTTATTTAATTTCATAGCATATTTAAGTTACTATCCTTTTTGGTTTTAGGCCTCTTTCATTTTAATTTTATTTTAATTTATGGATAATTTTTATGCTATTAGATGGTAAAATATAGGTATTTGTCATAATTGCCTATGATAATTGAAGTAGTAGATTTTCATTTAAAAAATTTTTTAAAATTATAAGTAAATTATAAAATGTCTAATTTTAAAACTAGATATTAAAATTGTAACTCTCTGTGTTGTAGAATTTTAAACTTTTACTTACAGAGTGTTCTTGACATCATTGTTTTAACCTCTGACATAAATGGCAGATTGGGCAAAAATGATGGCAGTACATTTTGCATCAGAAGTTCTGTTTGGGCCAGAAACAGTTTCACAGTCTTATAGAATACCTTATTTTCTTATTGCTAAAAATATGTGTATTCGTCCACATATAAAAACTTTGGGAGATTTCAACAAATTAATTCATAAAGTTTTTTTCATCTTGTTGACACTTTTCTTCAGTTCTCAGTGAACTCCAGGTGAGTAGTTTGCCAGAAATCCGTGGTTCAGTCTTCCTATTAGGAAGCATACATACTTTTGACTACTAGTTGCAGCCTTTGAGGAAATCGGCTTTGTTGTTAGGCGAATTTCATTCTTTTGCTTTCTTCTAAGAACCCAGAAGACATCTTTGAGTATCATTATGTTTTGAAAATATTTTCCAGACACACCAAGGGGACAGCATTTAAAAAGGAAGGAAACGAGTACTTATTTAGCATCTGCTTTTTACCAAGCATCTGCTAGGTGTTTCATACTGTCTCATTTGTTCTTAAGAACAACTCTATCAATTGGTATTTTCAGTATTGGCTCCATTTTTTTTTAATAGGAGAGGAAACTGAGGCACAGATTAAGTAAGTAGCCTAGGATCCCACATGTTCAAAGAGTGAGACAGATTTGCATCTAGTTTATTCCACTAAAAAAGTACAGATCAGATGACAGTCACCCCAAGCTATTCATAAAAATACTTTCCAATCCTTGTTATATCTTACATTTTAAAATAGCATTTCTGAACTGCGTATGCAGTCTCCTAGGGTTAGTCCTGAGAGGTCCTTGGCAGGAGCAGTGCAGGTAGAGGTGTGTTGCGGTGGTCAGGGCACAGGGCATTGGGCCGGAAGTAAGCCTTTCCACCTGATGTGTAGTTTTATAGCCATCACCTTTGTGCCAAGGAAAAGATGACAAATACCAAATAATCTTACATCTTCAAATGTGTTATTAAAAAATAACCTCAGCTCTGCTTCTGAATTAAAATATGAAAATGTTGAATTAGAAGAAGGATGTAAATTATAACCTCCAAAGAAAGCAAAAATATCCAGGCCATCATTTTATACTTTTAAATTTATGTGAAGGCTCAGTTTACAGAAATGAATAATAATTTAGGTGCCCATTGCCGCTGTACCTTGTAAGATCAGTTATGGAATTTTAAAGGAATTATTTACAGATTTTTATTTGCTCAACTGTTATAATTTTTTAATACCAAATAAGCATTCTGGGATAATGTCTTCATGGGTCATGAAAAAATAGAAGTTGTGATTTTTTTTGTCATTTGTCTTCTTATAGTTATTAACTTAAAATTATCATGCTTGTTTATACTGATGTCAGAAAAAAGCAACTATTGAAATAATGTTGAAAATAGTCTTTGTAACTATTCCACAGCAAAAATAGCATTAGTCTCTAATAAATTATGTGTACTTTTTATAAGTCTCTATCTCCAAAGGATAAATGTAGGAGAGACTAGGAGAGAAAAGTATATAATCTCGATATACTTCAATTTATTATTCTTAGGAGGAGATATCTCTTGAATGCTTTCTATATGAGTTTTTTTTAAGCCCTGAGTGATCTTTATAGCAAACACAAATCCTAAAATTATAATAGTCTATTTTATTTTCTTTGATATGTGTACTCCCCAGCAATAACAACAAAAAAATAAATGTCAGAAATTTTTATTTTAAAGCTAATGTAGTACATCTTTTGAGTCAGCTTCTGATATTATGCTATTTTAATTGTGAAGCAAGATTGCCACCTAGTGGTGTTTTCAAGTAGTACATCCTTCAGAATGAGCTAAAAGAACATTTTAAAGGAAGTGCTTAACAAATCTAGATTTCAACTTTTCAGAATTTTAACACTTTTAAATGTTTCAAATTAGATATGACTTTACAAAGGACTTTCCCTAGTACTTTTTCTGATTTCCATCTTTCAGTCCTTAATGCTGGACTGAAAATTTTTTGTCTGCCCACTGGAAAGTTGAAGTTTGAGTAGTTGGCTGATAATCATGATGCATATCAAGGTATTTCATAATTCTTAACATATCTGGAAGTTGTTTCTTTAGAAAAAAGATGCTTCTGTAGTACTAACTAAAAACATTTTTTTTTACCTTTTGCATATTCATCCTTTCAGTTTTTGTGTAGGTTAATTTTATGAAACATTCGTATTTAAAATTTATGATTATCATGGTAATTGCTTTTGGTATTTTTATTTTTGTAAGGTAACAATCTGAAAAGTTAGTGTAGAAGAAATTTAAATAGATTTTACAGTGTATGTGTGGAAAAAATTTAATGTAGGTTAGCTAAGTGGTGCAAATAATATATGTTTGTGCATGAAAAGAAATCATAAAAAGTAAAAACTGAAAAATGCATTTTAAAAGGATTTATTTTTGAATAAAATAAATCTTTTACTGAAAATAGTTTACTATATTAAGATCAGCACTAAGTGATTTTACTTAGAGGTTCTTTAAATGATACATAACTTTACTTGTCTGACTCATTCATACATAAATCATGGAGGAAATTAAATTTTAAGCTAGGGTTGCTTTGAGTCCTTATTGTAATTGTTGGAATAAAGGTTGTGGTGTTCATTTTGGCATAGTAGGTGGCCACTTTGCCTGAAGGAAAGAAAATGGTAGTGATATAAGAGGTATGGAATTGTTAAGGGAAATGAAATAAAAAACCTCTTTTTTTCATTTTTCACCATTTACGTGCATTAGTAATACCTCTTCTAAATTACCGTTAGTGGAATTCTGACCCTCCTGTTGGCTGTGCTTGATAGAGGGTTAGGCATGGAATTCCATGGATTCATCCTTACTGCTGGTGTACCAATTCATATTCTTCTTGGTGATTTCTTTTACCCTTAGTGTATCTATAAACTATGATGAATATATTGATTTTGTGTGTACCAAGTTATCTGAAGCAGATTTTGCGTCCAGATTCTTAGTAGCTTTGTTAACTTACTAATCTTGTTTACTCAATACAGTTCAACACTGTATTTTCCCAAAATATATTTAAAAGTGGGAATTTATAAGCCATTTTATTTTGCTTTAGAAGAGGAAATTAGCAAGTTACTATTTCAATGTTTTGGGCAGGATATAAAAATAATAGGAAAAAACTAGATTTGGGGGCAGATGTATTATATAATCTACTTAGACTATAGGGATGGAAACAAGATTGGGAGAGTGACTAGAGAGAGATCTTTATTCACTAACTTATTTTTTAAATTATTTTTAATATCTTGGGAATTTGCAGTATGTTGCCAACTTTAATATTTGCCGAGATTAAAGATACCCTTTGATAGAAGTGATTTTTAAATTACCTGTTATGTTTTATTCTCTCCTGTCCTCATATTAGTGTGGGTAATCGGGAGTTAGTTATCTTTATTTTCATTGTGGTTAAGGAGGAATTCATTTCTTAAATTCTCATTTTGGAACTTGGATAACACATGTGGGCCAGTCAGTAATCTCTGTGCGATGCAAACAATCACGTATACGTCACAGACCATTCAATTTGGGTTTTATTCAGAGACAGTTAAGACCAATCATTGTTCGGGTATCTCTTTTTTTCCCATTTGGGAAGAATGTTTTCATTCTTGGTTTTTTCATTTGCATTTTAAATCATTTTCAGCCATCCTTAGCTTAATTTGTGTGTGCAATAATATTTCTGTCTTTGATTATTCTCGTAAGGATTGAGGTGTCAGTTCAGACTTGAATGGGCAGACACTCATTGCTTGGATGGATGGCGGTGGGCAGAAGGGAAGAAGACCTTTTTAGTGTTACCAGCCAATTAGAACTCCCGAAAAAATATGTGGAGCCTGGAAATCTGGTTAGAAATAAGGACTGTATATTTTTAGTTCATAAAATATTTAGGCCAACCTAAATTATTTAACACCTTTTTATTATAATGTAGAGAACTCTGGTAAGAATATTTTGACATGTATAATTATGTTCCTTGCTCTCCACGAGTCATATAAAGTGACCTGATAGACATAGTTTGTTTCCTCTTTTGCTTGCAAGGAGTGTCAGCCATAAATAGTATATCATTTGAGAGACACTTACTGCACAACCCCGCATGTCAGAGACAGCTTGGAAGTGTACCAGAGCAAACAAGCAGATGGCTTTAGTAAATTAATATGATTAGTGAGTAACTGCCATGTACTGGTTGAAACCTATTTTGTTTGGCTTGTACATTGCTTTACACAAAACGAAAACCTAAAAGTGAAAAGATCTGACGATAACTGTATGACTGTCTCTGAATTATAGGTGCCGCCTTTGATGGGCAGGCACTCTGGTGTGTCGTGGTCATCCTCATTATGTGTTCATCGTAGCCAGCAAGTAAGTTAGACTCAGGACTTTACCTGCTCTCGGAGGAATGGGTAAGTTAAGGCAGATTGGCTCTCTTTCCTCTGACAGTGTAAGTGGTGGTGATGGTGATCCACTGCCTGGATCCAATAAATGAGATTCAAATAATAGTATTTGTTTTATCACAGTTTTCTGTCAGTCGCAATCCTTGAACTGTAGTTTGGGTGTGTTTGTTTCATATGCGCACGTGACTTCTGAACAGGGCATGAAGCTGGTTCTGGCCACTGCCACTTACGCAGATAATGAACACATATTCTGTCTTTAGAATTTTTAGATATAATTCCTTTTTTATATTTCGTAGGGATTGCTATTTTTATTGTTATAACAATTTTTGTATCTCTAATTATTAGTTAGTATTAGTTCCCTGATCTTCTTTAATATATATTGGAGCCCATTGATTGACTTTGCCTACTTGTGCTTTTGTATGTTTTGACAAAGTGTCTCGGTGAATAGGAAACTGATTCGTATGGATACTGGCTTATGTTTATGAGAAGATCATATTCCTAACATTAGCATTAGTAGTTGATAAGTAAAAATGGTGTATTATATGAAAAAACTGCTGAATGGCAGTCAGGAAGCATTCTTGTTTTAACTTTGAATTGCTTAAGTTTCTATTTTAGGGCAAGATTCATTAACGTATTTGAGCATTCATCTGTGAAATTGATGAGGTGGATTTTGATTATTTTTATTTAAAAAAATTTTTTTTTTGTTTTTTATTATGATTTTTTAAAAATTATTTTTAAAGATCTATTTCAGTTTATCTGGCATCCTGTAATATTTTAATTCTAAAACATTGCCTTTCTAGGAAACAGTATTTTATTAGACCTCGCATATTATTTCCCCACGGTGAAAGTGCACTTTTGTAATAATTCAGTTAGCATTTAACATATCACCCACATTCGTTGTGCTCTGTTGCTTCTAAAATTAGTCTCAACCCATATTATTTCTTTTTCACATTCCATCCAGAATATTCCAGCTTGTTACCCCTAGAATGCGCACCACACTTTTTTACTTCCATGTTTTCACTCATACTGTTTCCTTTCACTCTTTTTCACCCCCCTCCCCCCGCCACTGGGAGCCCCTTTTGTTCATAATTATTTTGGCCTTGTATGATAGCTGTTTATGTTCTGTGTTATGCCATATATGAGACTGTAAACCCCTTGAAGGCAAGTGTTTCATTTTCATCATTTTACTAATCGTATTACTGATTTATGTTTTATTTTTCACATGTATATGGGCTTAATTAATTAACTTTGTAGAACTGAGTTTGTAAGATGATTCGCGACAGTCGGAGAATTAACAGTGATAATAAGGAAATAAACAGCCGTTTTAAAGGAAAGCAGTGTTTTAACCAGCTGTGGTGACTGCGAACATTTGTATCCTTGGTTACTTATGTAACTATTGTAATGCCTCCCATCCATTTGCTCTTACTGACTCCTCTCCGAATACTCAGTGCTTCTGTTTTTTTTCTCTGTAACCCACTTAACTACTTGCCTTCAATTCATCATGGTAGTTTAGCATTGCTGCAGTCTTAAGCTTTTAATAGTATCTAATTTGTTAACACATTCTTGCTTTGACTTATCTATCTCCTTGATTTTATTCATAGGCTTATCAACTTTAACCTCCTGTTGTTCTTTTACACTCTTCAATTTACATTTTTCACTGGCTCTTTTACTTTTGAGAAATCATCTATTCTGTTTTCTAAAGGCACATGCACTTTGGTTGCTGCCTCCAAACAGAGTTTATGTTAACAAGTGTCTTTGAATCAGTCTGCTGTTGCAGGTTGATGGTGGAATTGCCAGCCATCTGGAATGATCTTGAGTTAGCTCTGTCAGACTCATACTCCTGCATCCTTTTAGTGGGAGAATGTCTGCAGTGGCCGTGCTAGCACCGATCCTACAAAATGCTAATGGGCGTTTTTACAGTGGACTTTTAGGGGAATAATACCCAAATTGTAGAATTTGTCAAAGAGTTTCAAAATGGCCATGTTGGGCATGGATGAATGGTAGAGAAGATCCCCTCCAACCCTCAGATTCTGTAATACTGAATTCATTATTGTCTGCGACAGATGTATGGTTGGTTTGGATTAGATAAAAGAACAAAAGGCAGTAAAACCATGAGTAAAAAAAACCTGAAAAGTGACTGATAAAGTAAAAGACATAAGGTAAAGAGTTGCCTATATTGGGAACATTATGGTAATAAAAAAAAAAAGTCTCGGGGTGACTTGAAAAGCCGACATGAGAAGGTAGCATAGGATGTTTCTGTTGGATAAGTTCAAAGCTATGTTGCTTTAGGTTTTTTTTATAGCGCATCTCACTCTCTAAGTACTTACTGTATTGCCAAGTGTTCAAGTCAGATAGTATGTCTGTGTAATTCTAAAGAGTAGCTTATACATTTCTTAAGGAGTATGTCGATGTTTCAATGGAAAGCATATGGATAATTGTATTGCCACAATCTCTCCTTAAGGATACAAAGAAGGAAAAATGTGCATTGTCCATTCTCTTTTATCAGAGAAAGTAAATAAACAGGGAACATGCAGGACTCTTCCTGGTCTTTGTAGAAGCATTTTGTAGTAGAGAACAAACTTGCATGTTGACTTAAAAATAACTTGAGTTAGTTTTGATTTTAGAAAATATTAAGCCATTTATTTTATTTTAACAGGTATCTTTCAGACGAAGGCATTGAAACTTGCACAAGTTCTCCTGACAAAGTCAATATCAACGACATCATCCTGATTGCTCTCAATGTAGGTTTTGTTTATTAATTTAAAAACATTTTTAGTCTGGGAGCTATATTTATGAAAAACGTTTCATAGAATAAGCTGGATTCCATATTAGTATGGAATAATAAAAATAGTGCTTATTTTTATTGTCCATTTAAAATTACAGTGATGTTTGCTGAATTTGTTAATCTCATATTAACTAATTATTAGCAATGTATGTTTCTTTTATTATCTATTAAACAGAATCCAATGAAAAAGGAAAAAATGCAATGAAAACTATATTTAACCCATTGATCAATGATAGAATTTCATAACATGTACAGTACCTATATAATAGCAATAAAAACTGATCATATTCATGAAAACAGATTGTCATTTAATTAATAGAGGAACTCTAGATAGGTGATAGTTTTTTGACAGTTATATTTAGTATTTCAAATGAACTTTTCCTGTTGTTATAAATAATCTATATTGTAGAACACTTTAGAAAATACAGAAAAATAAAATGAGAAACGTAAACCTACTTGTAATTACTGTTCATGTTTTGGTAGATAGTCTTAATCTTTTTCCCTCTACCCACCTGAATAGCTATATCTTTTCCATAATTGGAATTGGCTTTTGAAGAGTTATAAAAATTGTTTGAAACATAGATGTAAGTAAACAAATATTTTTTTTTCAATCTTGCATTTACCCCAGTGAGACTTTTCATATTGCCTTTACAATGACAATTTATTAATAAAATTTATATATTATGATGCATAAATAAATTAATAAGAGAAATACCGTCTAACAGAGTCATCATATTACTGCAAAATAGGTATAATAACATAAAGCAGAAATGGCAGCAACTGGTAACATTTAAAACATAAATATAATTAAATTTAAGTTTAAACACAAAAATTTGTTTTGAAATCTCGTTTCTTTCCCATTTCTCGGAATTTTATTCAATAAGACCAACAGGATCTATTTTTTGCTTCTAAGCTAAGTATTTAAGTTTTTAATAAACAGACTATAAATTTCTTAAAGAAGCATTCGTTAGAAAATATGCAGTTTATCTATGACTACAAATGGAAAAATTCCCTAGACACTGTAACTTTCTTTGACTTGCACCCAAATTAGTGAACTCCGATTTCAAGAAATGTGAAGAAGTCTACTTTATTTTGTTCTTTATTTAAACATCCTACAGATGATAAAAAAGAGATTTTGTGACAATCTCCTGTTCCTCTTTATTTTTCTTATTTATAAAGTTAGGTAAATAGCAATGAATTGTTTATAAGTGGGTGTGAAACTTAAAATAAAACCAGTCAAGATGAAGTATTTGTCCTATGTACATAAGAAGTACATGGTGGCCATTGTCTTAATGAATTAATTTGTCTTTATAATTTCCTCTAAAATATATAGTTGAATACTCTAGTCCAAGCTGTCATGTCATATAACAGGAAAAAAACAAACAAACTTATAATCAGGATTAAGTCTATACCAAACAAACAATTTACTTTTCAATTTTATTATTTTTAAATAAAATTTGGCACTTATAGTATTTCTGTTGATTTTTTTTCAACTTTTACTGATTGTGGGATGCTAACCTAGTTGAGAAAGACTTGTGTTATTGACCCTTATTGTATATAACTTATTACATAGAGGAAAAATAATCCATGCACAAGCTTTCTTATGTTCTCTTCCCCCCTAGGGGAAAGGCTGAGCTTGTTCCTTTATCCAGCAATGAACAATGTAATAACATATATATAGTGTTTCTGCAAAAAAAATTCTAGATTCTCCCCAAAAGCAAGTGTTCATCATAAATCGCATTGTTTATACAAATAGTCTAGGCAGCGAACCACATGTTCATTAGGAAATGGTTCAAGTGCAAATTTCCCATGTGCCAGCCTAGCGCCAACCTTGTGAAAGTGGCCCTTCTGTAGATAGTATACTGCCTCAGACCTGCTAAGTATTTTCTGTGCAGATTTTTATGTTGAAAAAGAATGTCCTTAATTTTTTACTCTGTGGAATGAGGAATAAGAATATTGAGAAATGACATTGAAATTTGGCATGTAGTTTTTTTGGTGCAAATACCTGAATTATTCAGAAAAAAAGTAAGCGATGGACCAGCCTGTGTATTAATAAAAATTTAAATTTTTTTTTTTATTTTAAGATTCTGTATAATATAAAATGACTTGCCAAAATGTTTTCTGTCAGACTTACTGAATAAATAGTTAGGAATTGTTTGGGATATTTGTATGTTATATAGCTTTGTTATGTTACAGGTATCATAGCCTATAGAATATTGTGTTTTCATGTCTCTGCGTATCAAGGTTATTTGAAATTCAGCTGTCAAAAATGTATCCTTTTATGTAAAAGTATAGTCATTTAGTTTTAGATTGTGGCATTAATTTTTTAGTAAGACTGTAGTTTACATAAAATCAGGTTTTAGATTTTAGCAGAAAAGATCTAATAAGTTAAAAGATTACCTAAAGAAATATGACCAGAATATATACATCCATAAATATATGTTCAGCCTACTAGTGCACTTTAAATAACATATGTATGAGATTGTGTTATTTGAAAAGATTGATTATATATGTAGATCTCATAATCAGCTAAAAGACATTTATTTAAATTTTGTTCCACAAACTTTAGGTCTTTTATCTTTTGTTTGTGAGATTAAATTGGCTTTTCTCTAAAATTATGTGTTAATAATAACATTTTTATTTTAGACAGACTTGAGAACAATTGGCAAGAAATTCCTCCCCAGTGACATCAATGGTGGAAAGGTAGAAAAGGTAAATAAAAATATTAACTTCCTAAGTTATGCTAACTACAGTAAATATGAACATCTACTAAATTACTGGAATTATTTTTTGTCAATTAGGACTTCAACAGCAAAATGTTCTAGAGACAAACAGGTCAGAATCATTGTGGTGATTTCAAATATACATGGAATATTATTAAAACAAACTTTTAAACTTTTGGTGACTATTAAACATTTTTAAAAATTGTTTTAGGGTTTGTAACTATGGCACACTTGAATGTGACACCAGAGATTAGAGCTCAAGATAAGGACCTTTTTGTACCTTTTTATTTTAGTTACCTGTTACCATGTTTATTTAATGAACTTATTAATATAAAAATATGATAGTGAGAGAATATTAGGAGTGATTTGACAAAGCCAAGAATTTGATTATTTTTATTGTTTTGCATTATATACATGTGTGCATGTGTATGTGTGTGTGTATATATATTCATGTTAGGATTTTTTTCACTGGTCTTTTTAAAATACACAATTTTTTTCAATACCAAATAGACAGTCTTTTACTTCTTACTTGTTTGTACTCAATTTCTTCTATTTATTTGAAAATACGTGTATATTGTGTCAGCCGAGAACTTTCTATGTGCTACTGGTCACTTTTTAACTATTAACTAACATTATTATCCATGTTTAAATAAATACTTTCAATGTGTATGTTTTGTATTTGAAAAAGTATTCTTACATTTTAACACTCAGATATTTGAAATAGTTATTGCACCTTGGATATGTTAAATTTTAGATAATTTAAAAGGTCTATAATATAACAACATATTTTTCACATTTCTAAATATTAGTTCATTCATACATTAGATGGTAATCATTTAATTGGAAAGAACCATATCAGAGAGTTTCTAATCTCTAGTTTTTGAGGCAGATACTCAGAGAACAGGTACTATAAACTCCTCAGCCATTTATTTTAATGTTTAACAACACTCTGTGTCAGCAAAGTTTAATTATATTTTCATCTAAATTTCTTATTCTTCAGTTAATGTTCATAAATGTCTTTACCTTCCTTCCCTCAGGGGAAATGGAGAACGTCTGGTTACCTTCTCTTGAGAATAATTCTCCATATACCTGAAGACTTATACATGTCACTGCCACAGGTTTCTTTCGCTAACGCCATTTATCTTGCTTCTTTTGTGTATTCTCAGTCTTCAGCTTTTCCTTCAGCTTAATTGTTCTTCTCGAGTCCTCTCCAGCTTCGTTACACTTTTTTTTCAGTTGTGGTAGTAGTTGTCAGGCTTCGTCGTACATCAGAATCACTCTGAGGCCTGGCTAAAACAGAGTGCCAGCCCCCCATGTGTCCCCTCACCCCCGTTTCTGATTCCATGGAACTGGGATAGAGCCTGAGAATTTGTATTTTCGACCAAGTTTCCGTGGGACGTTGATTCTGCTGGTCCAGGAAGCATACATACCTAGCGCACTGCTGGTTTAGGCAACCGTCTTGGACAGGTCTGACGAGTGCAGAAATTCTTGACAGGAAAGGTAGCTAACATCAGAGCAGTGTCTGCACACCCTTACACTAGCTTACCTAAAGAAATTTGAAACTTTCTGGATTTCTGGTTTTCCATTTTCTCTCTCTGTGTCTAGGGATTCTGAGAACCTGACTCTGCTGTAAGCTCATGGTGGTGGGGTTGGGGGGCTGCTAATGGGACTTTTCTCTGATCCCCCCACCTTCTCAGAGCAGTTTTTCCTTCAAAAATTTTTGCACAGTGGGATCCTTACGATTTCTTTGAACGTAGCTAACAACAAAAAACAATGTAAATTCTTTGAATGTAGCTCTTTCTGTGCCAAATTTTATCCTTTAAAATATTCTTAATGCTAATGTGACTTTTTACATAAAATGAGAAGATAGGAAATAAGCCCTTTTCGCATGAAACAAGTTGAGCTGGATGCCCTCCCTCTGCTCCTCCTCTTTGATTATATTGTCCCTTTCATTACCTCCTCCTAACACCTACTATACTTCTCGTCACAGTGTCAGTGAAGATGTTTTGAAAAATAATTTTAAAAGAAATTTTAGAAACCGATCGACAGAAATTGCTCATTTTATTTGCTTTTAGTTAAAAGTCCATATATTATATAAAAATATAACTACTTTTAGGCCAAAGTAAATATTTAAAGAATATATTTTGACATGAATGGAATTGTTTGTGCTTTTTTTATACAATAAGACTAATGCAGTTAAAGCCGCTTTGTCTTTTATTTATTGGAATGCCTTACTAACCAGTATTTTACTGTGTGAGTGGTGACTGAAGCCTTATGCAGACATGGCTCCAGTCACTAGATTACGTATGTTGTAGTTCTGGTTGAAAATAAAAATTTTAAAATAAATTTGTTTTCATCTTTTCATAAAAGATAGGGCAGCATTTAGTAAGAAGGGTATCTGAGTGGGTAATTTTTCTGTTCCCAGAACATGCCAGATTTTGGTGTAAAATAATATTTTTTAATTTTCTTTTTTTATATTAAAAAATGAAAGAATAAGTGAAGGAAGAAAGAATAAATGAAGGGTTACCTAGCGATTTTCTGAATAGATCCTACTGAAAATTGTCTTTCCAAAAATTAATGTAGACAGAAAACTTAGAAATGGGATAGACTGCTGTCTCAGGAAGCAGAGGCTGTGATGTGTTTCGGATAGG
Organism: Macroglossus sobrinus; assembly: GCA_004027375.1. NCBI lineage: Eukaryota > Metazoa > Chordata > Mammalia > Chiroptera > Pteropodidae > Macroglossus > Macroglossus sobrinus. Next base: position 86,472 of record PVKZ01003501.1, read on the forward strand.
GTGGGGAGAGGGAGGACAAAACGACAGGGACTGATGACATACTCAGAAGGTACAGATTTTAGCATCTTTGGGCTGGACTTAAATCCTGATTTTTCCGCTTATTCAGTTTTATGACTTCTACAAGTTTCTTAATCTTGCTAGATTTTAGTTTTATCATTCAGATGTCTCCTTTATGACATTGACTAATTAATTGAAATAATGTACATGTCATACTTAACATGGTACAGTGCATATGGCAAGGATGGAGGATTATGAGCAGTTTAGGATGGTGTTTTGTCCTGGAGGTCTGAGAACATATTAATCTTTTTTACTTTCTTGGGTATCTCGGTACTGAGAAATCTCCAAGGGAATCCAGTGAATGAAGTAGGCAATTGGATGCTTTGTTATTGGTTGGGTTTTGGCTCCCAGCCCTAATGCAGAGCCCTGTTGCTTGAGCTAAGTCCATCTAAGTGTGATGGGGTCAAAGCAGACCCAAAGCCCTCCTCTGTTTCTACCAAGTTCCAAGCCTGGCTGTGATATCACCATTTTTAAGAGAGAGATAGCCAAAGGAAAACATGAGGATTCGAGAGCCCCAATATTTAAGAAGCAAATACTTAAGAAGCAAGAGGCGGGAAGAGGCCTTATCAGTCTTGTGTGGTCCACTTGCTAGGACCTCGGCCGTCTGCCTTCCTGCCACTTTGAGAGCTCATTCACAGTGCACTGGAGATTCTCCAGGACAGAGCGTGATTCTCTTGGGAAGGCAGGTTAAAGCATTATAGAGAGGAGTCTTCAGACTTCCTTCCCTGAGGGGCCAAAAATAAATGCTCCATGGTGTGCACTGTGATAATTAAGAAAACTTGGATAACACCTTTTTCAGCATTTGGGAATTTCAGAGTGGAAAGGAAGACTGAAGAGCTAATTAGTATGTGGTCAGGTAAGAAAGATTGTGGGTCCATAGTTAGGGAGATGGTAGTTAATCCTAGACACATTGAATTCATGCCTCTTCTAAGACCAATCTGGGGCATTCAGCGGGTGTTCTTATCTGGAGTTTGAAACTGAAGTCTATTAATTGTCACCAATTAATATGGGAGAAAGAATAGAAAAATATGCAAGTAACTTTATTATTAATTAATACAGTTTTATTTAGGTTCTTTCCTCTTTCCTTACATTCACTTAGCATTATTTTGCAGTTCCTATATATTTTCTCCATGAAGTTGCCCAAAACTCTGATGCAAATTTTGCAGACAAATTTAAAAGGTGGTAAGAATGGGAAGATGATATTTTCTGTAGGATTCCACGCCTGAGAGATTTCTTTCCCTACACAGTTTATGTTTGATTTTAGGTCATAAAGATTGTGACAGTGGAGGGACGTGTAGTGAAGCCATGTTTTGCATTTTCTGAGTTTCTCAGGGCAAGCTTTGCATCTCTCACAGACTACGGGAACGTGATGGCTTGTAAGCTAAAAACCACAGGAAAAGTCATAACACAAAAGAAATAAAACTATACTTCCTAATAAACTGTTTAATATTTTTTATATTCTTATCTGAATATTTTTTTGTTATTATTTTCATAGCTTTAGTGTCCAAACCAAGGTGTAGAAATTATAAAATACAGGTTAATGTGAAAAGGCTGTTTCCCAGTCCAGCTATGTGATGACCTGATACATTATGGTGGAAACCTAACAGAAAGGCTTTCAGTCCTATGTTTATTTATTTTTTTAATCTAGATCTTAAGACTGACAGGCTGTATATGTCTTTTTAAATGTGAAATTGTGATTAAAGACCTAATTTTTCCAAATGTTTCAAAGCTTCGGCAATATGGATATCAACCACAAGATGGCTCCACTGCCTTAAAATTCAAAGTGAATGGCCTCACCCTCAAGTCTAGAAATTAGATGTTTTTTAAAAAGAAAAATAATTGGAAAAAGTTTTCATTTAAAAAATTTGTACCATGTTTAATATATCTTAGTTTGTTCTGTGCTGAATAATGCAATTTGCCAGTGTTCCTTTGGGTTATTCAAATTAAACTTGTGCTTCTGCTTTTCGCAAGCTACCCTCCCTTTTAGTTTAGAGGTGAGACCTGCAGCTTCTCTAGTGTCAGTCTGTTGTTGCTTCAGCCCCTGAGAATTGCCGGGTGCATGGAATGTCCTCCCCTAAGCCGCCAGGCAAACTGCCATTTAGTCTTCACACCCCAACTCAAATGCCACTTTTCTTTGAATTTTCTTGACCTCCTTTGAGCAGAATTTTTACCAATTAATATTCCCATTACCTTTTATACCTGCTTCTGCTTTTAGTACATAACAAGTTTTTTTAATAGATATATTTTATTTTACTCTGTCTACAGTTTGCCATCATATCTATTTAATTTATCATAAAAACCAATAATGTAGCATAGTAACATTAGAAATAATTTCTTCTTAACCATTAAAATGAAGTAAAATGCTCAAATTTAAACATTCATTAAGACAACTTTGCAATCGTGTATTTTTTTTACATTTGTGATTATATATTTGGACACGTGTGTGTGTATATATATATATGTATGTATATATACATATATACATATGTATGTATGTATGTATCAGCTAGGTATACGACAATTCTAAAGTTATGTGTCATTAAGTTTAACACTGGTTTCTAACAAAGACTGTAGAGTATGTAACAAATTTTATCCTAATTTTAAAATACATAATAGAAAGAAGACAGACTGTGGTGGAAGGTAGAATTTGAGTTCTAATTCTGCCTCTCACTGGCTGCACGACTCCTAGCACAGTGCTTTTCCCTCTGCTCTCTCTTTTCTCATTTAAGGTACTCAAATGACCCTGACGTTATAGTTTTGGAGGTAAATTAAATAACTTATATAAAGATCCCACCACATTTTCTGGTGTACCTGAAAAATACCAAATAAATTATAGTAAAAACACAAGGAAATACTTTGTTTGTCGAGTGGTTTTTGAATGTATATTTGTGCTGAGCTCAAGGGACACAGAGCACCAGACAGCCCCGTCTTGTTGGAGCATGTAGCCTGATGACAAACCAGCAGTGTCAGTACAGTGGAATACACGTCATGTCAGAAGTGCATACAGTGAAGGGACAGCTGTCTCCCCTGGTGAGGTGGACAGGTTGCTTTTCTTGCTAGAAGGTTAGTTTTTAGTCATGTAATTTGCAATGAGGGAATGGTGGGCAGATCCCCACTGCGGGGCACATTTAAAACCTTGGGGTAGGAGGGTGCGTATGTATGTAGAGGTAAACAGTTGATCCTTGAACTTGAACAGTGTGGGGCTTAGGGGCATCAGCTCCCCGCAGTCAGAAATCTACATGTGACTTTTGACTCTTCACTTAGCTACTAATAGCTTACTTTTAACCAGAAGCCTTACTGATTACACAAACATCTACTAACACTTATTTTGTATATTATAGGTATTATATATACCATGTTCTTGCAATAAAGTAAAATAGAGCAAAGAAAATGTTATTTAAAAAATCATAAGGAAGAGGAAACATATTTACAGTATTTATTGAAAAATCTGCATAGAAGTGGACCCATGCATTTCAGAGCGTGTTATTCAAGGGTCAGCTGTATATATGTACACACACAATCCATATATGGCATCATTTATATGTGGAAAATTTTTTAAAAAGCAATTTTATTGTATAAATTATAGAAAATAGAGCTTGACAAAATCTTCTTGACTAATAACAATACACAGAAGATAAGTATAGTGGGCACTTATGATTCCGAGAACCTGAATTCTCTTCCTGTGTTTGGGGAACATTTCTCATCTTCAGAGTCTTGGTACTGGAGAAGAAAATGCCAGATCCTTTTTCCCCGGCTTCCTTTGCAGCTGTGTCTACTCTAGGCTTGGGCTGGTCACACAGAAAAGCAGGAACTGTGATGCGTCCTCTGTGTTGGTAGCAGAAGCTGCAGAAGGGTGGAGTTTCTAGGGCGAGGATCCAGGGCCAGTGAGATCGATGGGACAGGGCGTAGAGCCAGATGCTTGCCGTGTGCCGGATCCAGCTTCGGCTCCTGAATGCCGACTGTCAGCATCTCTTCCCACTTTAGAGTTCAGCAGCATCCAGCTGGTAGTTGAAATCAGCCATGGAAATTGGCCAGTACTGCGAATTAGGGCCTCTTCTCTCCCTTACGCATCCCAGAACTGTTGTACCAACACACCGCTTGACTTTGAGTGTTTTGCTGTGTAGGCTGTAGACCGAGGTCTCAGCTTCTCCTGACATTTCTGTGAACTACCCAGTATCTTAATTGCAAAATATTATGTACATTACTTGAACTCATTTAATGTAGTATGTGCTATGTACGAAATGTATGTTTTAGAGCTTAAGGAAGTGAGCACCCGTGAAGCCTCAGCCTGATGTTGGAACTGGAGCGTTACGATACTGTTCTGCCCATGGACGTGTCCCTAGCTCTCCTTCCCGCCACACCAGGAATGGTGGTTGTGAATTCTGAGTTTAGTTTTCCTTCACTTTTTAAGATATGTTAATTACCTATATGATTATTCCTTAAAAAATGCTGTTTTGTTTTTAAGCTTTACAAAATGGTAGTGTGCTGTCTGCTGAAACTTGCTTTTATCATTCAGTGTTATAGCTATAACATAAGTCCATGTTGCATATGTCTATTATTCATTCATTTTCTCCTGTGTAATATTAACCTGTGTTAAATACCTCAGTTTAATTATTCATTTTCCTGTTGATGGATATTTAGGTGCTTTTTCTTTTTCTTTCATTGTTATAATAGATGAAATACTTCTAGGAAGAACTTATATTTTTTTCTAATGTATGTGTTTAAGAGTTTCTCCAGGGAATTGAATTATTATATGTTAGAGTTAAGCCAGTGTTCAACTTTACAAGAATATCCAAGTTATTTTTCAAAGTGGTTGTACCAATTTATATTATCTTCAGTCTTATATATTACTAGATGTCACTGATACATAATTTTTGTGGTACTTGAAATTATTAAAAATTTTTAATCTTGTAGTTGTAAAATATCTTTTTATTCCTCAAGTTATTCTGTCCCTATTCCCTACAAATAAATTTTAGAATCAAATGATGCAATTTCTTAAAATATGTTGGAATTTTGATAGAAATCTCATGGAATCTACACATTAGCTTAAAAACAGTTGACATCTTTATGATAGCATATTACCAATAAAATGCTGGTAAGCTGCCTCTCTGAGGAGAAAAAAACTCTGATATGTAGCATTTGCCACTTTTGCAGTATAAATATTCCAATATTGGCTGATTATAAGCTACACTGTGAAATCACTGAAGCTGGAATTGGGAAGAAAAGTACATAATAGGCTCTTGCAAATTGGTACGAGCTGGCTCTGGCACACCCTGATGTATCTCTCCATTTATTTAGTCTTTCCAAAAGTTTAATGGTTTTCTGGAAGTATATAGGTTGTATATCTTTTATAAGCTTTATTCCTGGAACTTTATATTTTTGTTATAAATGATTTTTTAAAATTTGTTATTTTTTTCTCTCTGTAACGAGTGCATAGAAAGGCAACTGATAATTGTAAATTGATCTTAAATTCTGCTACCTTGTGCTTATTATTCTTAATAACATGTCCCTATATTCTTTTATGTTTTCTCTATAAATTTGCTTCTTGTGAACATTTCACATCAATGGAGTCACACAGCATATTCTCTGTCCTTTCACTCGTGTAATGTTTGTGAGATTAATCCAAGATGTAGCATGAGTCAGTAGTTTGTTCCTACTTATTGCTGAGTAGTATTGCATTGTGTGGATGTTACCACTTTTTCTTTCCATCCACCAGTTGATAGACATTTAGACTGCTATGCGTAATTAGTACTCTTGTTTTTTCATTGTTGCTGAAAGTATGTTTGTTTTTTTGTTATTATTTCTTAAATTGTTGATTTGTATCTTTACTCTTTGCTTCTTGAGTAGACTTGTTTAATATCAATTTCATTAGTATTTACAAAGAACCAAAGCCAGACTTTCTTAACTCTCTTTATTGTATTTTTAGTTTGCTGTTATTAATTTGTATTTATTATTTTATTTCCTCTACCTTATTTGAGCTCATTCTTATGTTCTTTTCTCAACTTGTTAGTTTAACTAATTAATTTTCCTTTTTTCTAATATAAGCATCTTGAGGCTAATAATTTTTCTTCTACCACTGCTTTAACTATATTCCAAAGGTTCTTTATACATGGTATTTTTATTATCATTCAGGTCTAAATATTGTTCAGTTTATATTAAGGTTTCTTCCTTGCCTATTTTAATTATAGTATATTATCTTTCTTTTTGTTGTAGATTTCTCATTCAGTTATATTTTGATGAGAAAATTTGGACCAAATAATAACTGTTTTTGGAATTTTTTTTGAGGCTTACATTATGGCTTGATATTATTTGTAAATGTCCTATGTTTGCTTGAGAAGAATATTCCCTAGTTATGAGGTTCCCAGTTCCATATCAATTTATCTAGATTAGATTTATTCTTTTACAGTTTGTTTGATAATTCTAAACTTTCACCTTATAGGTTTAATTTTTTAATAATTTTTTTTACAATTCTCATGCTTTGTGGCTTATTTCCCTGTTGAGCTCATGATTTTTTCTTGTGATGCCATGTTTCTTGATCTTTCTGCATGGGAATCATAGGCACCTAACTCAGGAATGCTTTCTTCCAGAAGGATTATGTGGAGTCGGTAGGGAGCTACCAACTTGGAGTGAGTTCAGGTTCTGGCCAAGGTTAACTTTGCTCCTTTTCTACTAGTCCAAAGCTCAGGTTCTCAGTTGCAGTGTTGCTGCTGTCAGAAGCAAACATTGATTTCCGTAGAGGAAAATGTCCCCCAGATCAAGGCTTACCATAGACGCCTGCGTGAATGACAGCGGGAATGTCCTGAAATTTCTAAAACGTATAAACAGTTCTCTTTTATTTCAGTATTCTTGAGTCTGATACTATCCTTTAGGATGGTATAGGATGTGACAGATCATAATTTTTTCCCCTGATCTCTTCTTTCCCACCCCCATGTTTAATATCGAATCTTGTTAAAATGATACCGAGTTGTTTTGACAGACAAATAAGTTAGGTAGGCTAGAGGGCATTATAAAAGCTTCTTCAGGCGTTTAAAGCAGCTATAGGCAGAATCGCTATTTCTTCTTCCAAGGCAGCTTTCTTGAATCTTTGCCCAGTTGCTTTGGTAATAAGGTAAAGATGTGAACAGTCTTGCCAAAAACTTTTCTGGATATGAATGAGTTGATGAGAAAATGAACCGCAGGAAATCTCTTTGGAAGCCACTAGAAATGCTTTTGGAAGTAGTGACAAAGAAAGAAATGAATTGTGATTTTAAGTACTTACAAGGACTGTTGCAAGTGAAACTGTTTTTTATTCTCTTTAGCTTTAGCCCACTTTGCAATTATGATGGAAGATTGATAAGATTTTAATCATACTCACAGATTCCTTCTGTGTACAAGGCTCTGTTTCTAGGGTTAGTGGAGAATGTGATGCCTATGTTGAAGGGATAGACTGAGAAGTTTATTTCTCAAGGAAAGTGATATGATTATAAAAAATGGTTGGCAGATATTCCATAGAATCGTGGAATGTCTAAATTTAAATGGTTTTTAGAGTCCTAAAAAATCTCAGTTTTAACTATCTAGGTATGATCAGATAACTGGTTCCATGTCATCCAAACTTCGGAGAGTGATTGTAAGCAAGGATGTTATTTAATATGATCAGTAAATTAATTAACATAGCCATTTAAATCTGATATTCCATATCAGTTGGTATCATTAGTTAGGAGTTCCAATGACACAGGTGTCTGTTCGCCTACAGAGAGGAAGGAAGGAAGCCTGAATGGATTCTTTGGCCTCAGAGAATATTTCTGGCAGATACTTGATACTGTTTCTTAGAGATTTTGCCTGGAGATGCAATGATAATTTTTTAATCTTCTTAAAATTTTTATAGTAATTTCTTTTACCTACTCCTTATCATTCATGCAACGAGAAAATCAAACATTAAAGAAATTGTGGGCAATCAAGATTTGTTTTTCATTATTTTCATTTAAAACATCGATGTCTTTTTATTTTACGTTGAGGATGTCCTTGGCATTAGTTGAACAAAGATTTTGAAGTTAATTCTCAACCCGTTTTGTGGATGATTTTTAGATGATTTTAAATTCAAGGTTAAAGTTAAGATTTAGCATCTTAGAATCATAGCATTTATTTATACTATCTGTGTTTTATTTAGGTTCATTACTTACCTGTTTTGACTACAGAATATAATAAACTGAATATTATAAACATAATAATAAAAAACATATTTGCTGGTTTACTTATAGAATATTTCTGAATTATGGAATCACTAATCTTAAGGCTTTGTGATTCAAACTGAGAAGTGACTGTCAAAAGATTATGTATAATTTGTTGGGAGTTTCTAAGGTGAGTCAAATAAAGAGTACCTCCTTTTCTGCTTTGGTTTTGAATCAGTTGAGAAGTAAAGGAGTGGCAGACGTGGGCCAAATATAAACTTTACTATTGACAAAAATTAATTTGCAAGATGTGGTTTAGAGGGAGAGCCGAATGGATCCATGAACTGAACCACAAACCAGGCAGACTTGTACATCCGCTCATGGCAGTGCCAACCCAGAGGAGGGCGAGTCGGTACCTTCTCCCTCAGAGTCCCCACCTAGGTCTCATGAAGAAGAAGGGTGAAGATAAGCCCTATAATAGATATATCTATATCTATGTTTATAAATCTTTATCTATATCTGTATAGTATACTCTTCCTAATCAGATGAGTCAGTCCATAAGTGGGCATGTTAGTTTCCTGAGGCTTGTAACAAATTATCATAAACTTGGTGGCATAAAATGACAGAAACTTATTCCTTCACAGTTCTGCAGGCCAGAAGTCTGACATCAAGGTGTCAGCAGAGTTGTTTCCTCTTGCAGGTGCTGCGGGGTAATCCGTTCCGTGCCTCTCTCCTAGCCTCTCGTAGCTGCGGGCAGTCTTTGTTGTTCCGTGGCTTGTAGATGTGTAACTGTGTTTTCTATGTCTGTCTTCACATGGCCCTTATTCTCTGTATCTTTATGTTTATTTTCCCTTCTCTTTTCTTAAAAGGACAGTTTCTTTGGATTTCAGACTCATCCTAATCTAGGATGATCTCATCTCTAGATCCTGGCCTTTATTATATATGCAATGGCTCTTTTCCCAAGTCAGATTGCATTTATAGGTTCCAGGTGGACGTATCTCTTGAAGGGGCAACTATTTAATAAACTGAAGGGATGGAGAAGCCAAGAGTTGGAGTTATTAAATAAGTAAACTCGCTGCTTGCTAGGAAACATCAACAGTTGGGGGCAGGCGTTCCCCCCTAGCACTCCAAGCTTTCTGTTCTCATGGTCAGTCACAGGTAGGAGATGAGCAAAAATGGCTCTGTTCCCACTGTGTGATTCATTTTTGGTATTATCTTCATTTGAGTTTCTTTGGCAGAATTCTTTTGAAGCCACTTATACATTTTGTAAGCATTAAAGGTTAAAACTAGGTTGTATAATCTATATATCCATTTAACCGTGGACAAGTAAAAGGCAGTTTATCGTAGCACACTGAAAGCAAACAAACCATTGAGGGGGCCACGTCAACACCCTTGGGATGTGGAACTCCCCAGATTCCGTCAAGATGCCTCGTGAGCTGTGCGTCATGTGGATTGAGCGAGGGTTTCCTTGTTGCTCTGGATACGAAATGTTAGGAACGTTTAATTTCTTTTTTACTAAGATTTGAATAGAAACAAGTGTTTCTCTCGCATATACTTCAGTGATCGTGCTCTCCCTAGGGTGCACAAGTCCCCTTGGGAACACGTAGCCCTAGGTCATCACTGGTTGTCTAATAGGACTTCTCGCAGCGACGTAGACGATCTGCATCTGTGTGGTCCAGGTGCAGGATGCTTGAACTGTGGCCAGTGCGGCTGAAGAATTGAATTTTTCATTTCAGTTTGTATTAATTTCAGTAGACATGTGCTTGGAGAACCGTGTTGGATAAAAAGAATATCTTTATTTTAACGCTGCAAATAAAGAGAGTATTTTTATTTGAATGATGTTAAAAGCAAATGTAAAAATTTATCCTGAATTAGCAGCTAATCTATACCTGATAAGCATTTTGTTTCAAATTGGAATTTTTGTTTGTAACTAAAAATTCGATGAAATTTTAGTCTCTTTTCTCTAATTACATTATCTAGGCCTAAATTTATGATAAAAAAATTTTTTTTGCAGGCCTAAGTGATAAATATGGAGTAGAAAATTGTCAACTTGGGGACATGCTAACTTGAGAAATTAAGTGTAAATGTTAATCATTTCACATTTCTCTTTGCTGAAAATATAAGTTAAACTAATACACAGAAAGATTTTACTTAAAAGACTGTAACAGAAAGTAGCCCTTTTTTTCTTTGCAGGTATGATACTACTTAAAGGTGTAATGTTTAATAATGTGATAAGTACCCCTTATGTTAAATTTCTTTTTTAGACATATAAGCAGAATTTGCTGTCATTTCCCAATTGTGCCATAAGCATTTTATTATATAAAACTTTTAACTTGGTAGCTAGTTAGAGTCTGTCAATGACATTAGTCTTTGAAATGTGGCCAGAGAGAACATTTCTTCTTCTTACTGCCAATATATATAATGTAGCATTAGATTTAAATTAAGTTAAAAAGGAAATGTGAAAATAAGTGTAGCTCACATTTATTGAACTTTATAGTTTAAATTTTGGAGTATTGTATTCTTCAGTAATGCCAGAAGAGGGGGTACTTTAAACTCGACGTTTTTTAACAGAAAGCGTTTCTTTGAACTACTTCTGTAAAGTTAATGTTTCTATAAAAATTACCAAGTGTTTAATTCCAGAACGTCCCTTGAGGTACATGATAGGGAAGGGGGATGTGTGTAAATGATTTAGAGCACATAAGACTAAAACAGCTATTGATATACCTTTAATTGAGAAATATAATTTTGTTTTAAAGTTTTATTTTCTTGTTACTTCCTGAAAGTGAATTCAGAATAACTTTTTTTAAAGATGTTCAGGAGACCCTTTTAAAGTTTTATCATTAAATACAAAAAAAAAACCCCTCTAGATCTATGTAACATAATTTCATTTTGACCGTCCTTATTGAATTGAAGTTATCATTTTAAATCATAAAATATGACCATTAAGTGGAAGAGAAACACTGTAAATGAAAACGAAGCTGTGGCTAGAAAGTGATATTTATTCCTTTGTGTTTTGACAGCTTGAAGGTCCGTGTGTTTTGCAAATCCAAAAAATTCGCAATGTCGCTGCACCAAAGGATAATGAAGAATCGCAGGCCGCACCACGAATGCTGCGTCTGCAGATGACTGATGGCCACATAAGCTGCACAGCGGTGGAGTACAGTCACATGTCAAAAATAAGGTGATCGGCACTTTATTTTGTGTATCCGTTTCAGAGTGTTTGAAGGTGCCGTTCAGAATGGATTTTGTTTTAAGAACTTCGAAAGGAAGGAATGAACTCTTAAGTGCATGGTGCCGTTTTTTCAGAAGCAATTTAGGAGTTATATTTCTCTTTATCTGTATAGAAAGTTAAGAATGGAATTATTTACTTCTTGCTTCAATATTAATTTCTAAAAACAGAAATTTAAGGTGTTCTTGCATGAAAAGTAATCTTTTCAGTTTTATCTTAGTAAATTTTAAGTCATTCAAAAATTGCCCAGAACAGAATTTCTTTAACTGTGTTTCAGTTTCTTCCTTGAGGGTTAGCTTTGTCCAACACACCGTTTAGTGTCCTAGGAAGGTTTGTAGGCGAGTGAGTTTTCTGAGGAGAGGGTTGAAGCTGGAGAGGGTGCGTGCCACCCTTCTTTCTAAGAGAAGAAGGAACTCCACAGGGAAAACACCTTCAATCTTTCTTTCGGCTGTTATTGAGAGACTTACAGAGTCCTACCTGTTGGAGTGGAGGAAAGCAGTAAGGAAGAGAAAGTGTCTCCTTTATCCTCAGGGTCCCCATTAGGTCAGTTTGAACTCTGTTCTGAAGTGGACATTTTCATTGGACACTTGCAAATCCCCCCTTTTTGCTCTTCTTAGTCATTTTACATACTTAGTTTGCCGTTCTGAGCTTTTTCATTTAATATAAATTCCAAGACTGTAGTTCTCTCCTGAGCAAGCATTTAACAAGAATTTACCATCCACTTGACTGGTGCTAGAGATACAGAGGTAAAACGGGGTTTATTTAGATTTTGCTCCCAAGTAGCTCATAGCTTATACATTATGATATGTCAGCTGAAAGGATTAGGAGTCCAGAAAATTACCTCTCTCTGGGGGACCCAGAATGGGGCTTAACATATAATGGGCACTCTGAGGGAGATGAGAGGAGGACTGACACGTGCAAGTTCGTCTGGGGGTGCTCAGGTGATTCGGAGTGGCAGCGTGTGGGAGGAAGCGTGCTCAGTCGGGAACCGCGTGCGCCACGCTCAGAGGCTGCGTCGCCTCCAGTGGGCATTGCGTTTCTCTTGTGCCACCCCCTCGTCCCGCCTCTCGCCCCGCTTCTCCCAGTTTTGTTTCCTTTTTGTTGTTGTTGTGTTTTGCTTTGCTTAAAACTGCAGTGAAGATGGAGTAAAGGTGCTTTGGGGTACCAGTAAAGTAGTATTTAAACCCAAATATGTCCTCTGAATAAGGGTTAGTTATAACCCTGTAGGTGATATACTAAAAATTATATTAAAATTTTAATACTTGTTTATCGTTTGGGGGAGTAGAACTATGTAATCTGGTGGATGAAAGTCTTTATCAGTTATCCTAATGAAATTGTAGTTCCATCTTCAAATAATTTGGCATTTTTTCCCCTTACCCTTGTGAGGGCTAAATGCATTTTACAAAAAAAAAAAAAAAAAGTTCATTATCTGCTTTCAGGTTAGCCTTAAGTTTTAAAGCAATGTGATCACAATTTAAATGCCCCTATAATTTCCATCCCATGTTTAAAGGTCTTATGTAGTTTTTTTTATTGTTCATTTTATGCTTCAACATTTTCTCATTTTACCAATCTAAGAAACTATTGGCTAAAATAATTTTGAAGAACACACATAGGTCTAATGTAAATAATATATAATTTATTAGTAATTTCTTTAGAGATAAAGTAACAGCAGCCTGGTATCCTTGGTGCTTGTTTTTTTCATTTATCCCTAAATGATGACTATAGAATTATGAAAATCCCAATCTGCTGATTGCCTGGAATTGGGAAAAACTTCTCCACTTAGGAAAACTGTATTCGGTTGTTGCTGATCTCGAAGTCTGATAGACATTGCCCTAAGTTTACGGCGTTTACCACCACAGAGCTCCGTGCTTAAGAGTTAGGTTAGACAAGCCATTCATAACCTTTTATTCTGTACGTTACATGTAATGACTGAGGATGATTAAGCTTGGGGTCCTTGGAATACTTTTTACCAGGTAATATCTTTGAAATATGGGGTCGGGGAAGAGCTCTATGAATACCCTGGATCACCAGAAAAATGAACAATGGGTCCTAGAGCAAATTAAGCCTGAAACATCTCTGGAGGCAAAAATGGCAAAACCGAAGCTGTCCTGCTTTGGATGCATCATAATAAGGCAGGGTTCTTTGAAAAGACAATAATGTTGAGAAAAAAATAGTAGGCAGCAGGAAAAGAGGAGACCAAATCTGAGATGGATTAACTCCTTAAAAGAAGCCATAGACGTGAGTCTAGAGGAACTGAGTTGGGCAGTTGAGGCAAGGACACTGTAGATGTCACTCACTCATAGTGCTGCCAGGAGTCAGAGCCAAACTCTGTGGCATGTAACACAAAATGTCTTACTCTTCATGTAATCTTTGAAGCTTTAAAAATAGGCATATTCCATTATTATTATTAACAACTATTTTATCAGTCACCTTTCTTCAGAATAGACTAGTGACATCAGTGTTTTCACTGATTTGCTGGTGCACGTATCAGCACATGGTGAATATACTTTTTGAAAAAAAAAAGATTTTTCTTAAATGTGACGAGCTTTTAAAACGTAAACAGTGTCAAGCCACTTCTGCATGATTTTCTGAGTCATCCTACGTGTCGTAGGACAGTATTGGCTTCTATTTGGAGTGCTTCACCCTTAGCTCTATGTGCAAGGAGATGGGGTGCAGCTTAGTCTATGAGCTTTCACTTTAGAATGAACCTCTGTGACGAAAGGGATTTCTTCTGTTGTTTCTTTTACCAAGTGTTTGGTAGGAGGATAAACATCTTGTCTCTGGTTTCTATAAAAGGGGTTATGATGTCATGTTTGCCCCAAATCTGATAATATTAGCCGATTATTGAAAAGGCCTTTGAAAGTTAATGTGCTCTGGAGTAAATAACTCATTTGCTCTTTAACTAAATGGTTAACAAAAAAAGAACGTTATTTTTTGTGGAGTATAGTAGCTCATATAGATGTAAAATTTCTAGGACGATTACTGCTCAGATATATTTTTTCTGTAATAAAATTTAATGTTGTAATATAGCATATCTTTGCAATGTACATTTAAAGCTCAAAGGAATAAAATGGCAAATCATATTTGTACAGCCTGGCATTATTGAGAAAGTACTCTTATTAAATCTTTTATTCTACTTATCTTGTTCTCAGATTTGTGAGGTGCAAATTTTATTGTTCAACTGAAGTTGGTTTCTTTGTCATTAAAGTAGAAAGGACAGTCATGCACATGGATTTATGACTTCGTCTTCGATGACCATTTCACACTGTACAGTCCATCCATCTCCCGAAAAATCGTTTTTATATTGGTGCATTTGGAAAAACTTGACTAGGTTATAATATGAGACTGTAGTACTTGTTTTAATGTTTTTTGTTTTTGTTTTTGTTTTTGTTTTGTTTTGTTTTGCTTTGCTTCAGCCTGAATACACCACCTGGAACTAAAGTTAAGCTCTCGGGCATAGTGGACATAAAAAACGGATTCCTGCTCCTGAATGACTCGAACACCACAGTTCTCGGCGGTGAAGTAGAACACCTTGTTGAGAAGTGGGAGTTGCAGAGAGTAAGTGTCAACGGAGGAGAATGGCTTCAGCTTTTAAAACACTGCACCCTTTTTATTGCATTTTCTGTGTTTGGGAGACCTTCCCGTAATGAATAGTCACATTCGTTCTTTGTGTCAGAGTTGAATTGAACATAGTAATCGTTACAGAAGCTATCTACCTTTGTTGGAACATATTGTTCCTTTAAAGCAGATGTCATTTTTCAGTGTTTTTTTTTTTTTTACATTTTATTACATGTTTTTAAAAGTCATGTTTTACTATGTGTTTTCAAAACTGCCAGGATACTAGTTATAA
Organism: Macroglossus sobrinus; assembly: GCA_004027375.1. NCBI lineage: Eukaryota > Metazoa > Chordata > Mammalia > Chiroptera > Pteropodidae > Macroglossus > Macroglossus sobrinus. The sequence continues at coordinate 101,755 of PVKZ01003501.1, forward strand.
ACTGTGTTTGTAATGTATCTGTGTATAATTCTTTCTGCAGAAGACAAGTGTTTGTGCATACACATATAAAAACATTCTGTGTGTGTGCCTCATCTACATAAGCACATACATACAAGTGAAAGCAAGTTAAAATCTTGCTATAATGAATGGGTTCTTGTGGCTTTTTGTCTTCCTAGTCACTGCTTTCCCCATTTATGTTAATGTCTTCATCCTTCTAGTCGTCTAGGTTATCTAGTATTTGTCCTCTGCTTCACTTCTAGCAACCAATTCTGTTGGCCCCCTGCAGTCAGATCTCCTATCAGTTTCTTGCTCCCCAGCTCCCTGGCTCTGTTGCTGTTTCTGTAGTTTAGATCTTTAGTGTCTGTCTCCTGCACTGCTACAGTAGCCTTTTAACTTTTCCCATCTTCTAATTCATTGTATGCACTTCTGCCAGATTATCTTCCTTCAGCATAACTCTGAACACATCACACTCTGCTTTAATTTCAAATGCCTTAATTTGAGATTCAAGGCCATTTATAATCTAGAAATATTTCTAGTTTACCTTTTCAACTTTCTAAATTATTTCACATAGATTTTGTTCTAGTCAAACAGAACTACTTACTCTTTCTTTGTGCTCTATGCTTTCCTCAGTTATACTTTGGAAAAAAAAGATTTTACCATTGTTACACCATTCATCTTGTTTTCTCTGTAGGAATCCCTGCATGCCAAATTATCCCAGGCTTTTAGATTCAGATCAATGCTCACTTCTTCATAAAGTAGTTTTTCCTTTATTGAAATCTTGGAACACTTTATTCATATTAAGAAGTGTATTACTTTTTACCTAGCACTAAAATTAAGTTTATTTCTTATCTCCTTTAATAGATCATAAGCTTCTTAAGGTCAGAATTTTTGTTTGTGTTATCATTGTTTAATTCTATGAATATTTGTTGAACAGTCTATAGATATTGCGCTGGCCTCTTGCATGTGTATACCATGTAATACTCCTTACAGTCTTATAGAGGGGGGTATTATATCCATATAGATCACAAAATAGACTGAAGAACTGTTAGCTAGCTTATTTTATGATTAGACAGTTATTGGGTGATTGATCTGCATCTTCTTGTATGTCTAAAGTATTAGCTCTGAGTGTTAACCTATAAATAAACGTTATAACAAATAATTGTGAAACAAGTGAATTACAAAGCACATAAAACTGGTTACTCTTTGAGCTAAAATGGATGTTCTCGTGCCACTCTCAAATCTTGCCTGTTGTCTAAAGTGAGCCAAGGAGGCTAGCAATATTTCGAGCTTTTGGTATTTTATGATAACATCACTCTTTTCTGTTTTCTTAGTTTGAAAGTGTCCTTGTTGGAAGGTAAATAAGGAGATTCAAGCACATTTTTTATTTCTTAGTCCTCGTTCCTTGTGAAATAATGTGCTACATTTTGGGCTGCTGTACTATACAGTATAAGATAATGTTCCGTAACTGCCTGCTTTAGTTGAAAATGTTATAAAAGCAATTAGTGTTTTAATAGTTTTACATAAATAGCTAAGTTTATGAACTTTGAATTTCCCAGCAAAATCCCACCTATTTAATGTAATCCCTTTCTTTCACAAGTCAATATGTTGTGTTTTTATCATCATTTGAGATTTTTAAAAATGTGCTAAGATCTTCTCAAGTCAGACCAACGTCGTAGGTAATTTTCCCAACCCAGCCAGAACTACTTCACTGGACTGAAAAGTCAGTTAAACATTCCTAGGAATTTCCTTATTCCTAACACACACACACACTCACACACTAGTAGTAGTAGTTTGATAGTTGTCCTTGTCATGCTTTATTATATATCTTTGCACTTTGTTTCCTAAAAGCCTGTTTAGTATTTCTTGATAGGGGGAATAAAAATTTACATTAAAAAGACTTTAAAAACTGCTTAATATAATTATAGTGCTCTTTGGTCTTATAGTTTTTTATTTGGTAACCATAACTACAGAGAAACCATGGAGAGCTCAATTACTTGAGCATCTGGCAAGTAGTACATATAGAAATCAAATGTACAAATAGAGATCATAAACCATAGAATTAATTTTGGAAGGAACAAGGCTCTAAACATTCTTATAAAATAAATAGGCCAAGGGAACATCCACAAGTATTTAAACCATGTGCAGGTATAGCTATAGCAAGCCAATTACATGCAGGTGAAGAAAAGGAAAGTGTTTTGTATCTTTCCAAACTGAAACTCTGTACACATCAAACATCAACTTGCCATTCCCCACCTCCTCCTGATCTCTGGCAGCCTTGATTCTGTCTCCGTGAATTTGACTCGGTACCTTACAGAAGTGGAATCTTACAGGACGTGCCCTTTTCTGCCTGGCTCATTTCACCTAGCCTAATGTCTTCACGTTTTGTTCATATTGTAGCACGTGTCAGGATTTCCTATTATTATCACTCCACATTATTATTCAGCTTTAAAGTTAGAAAATTCTGATGCATGCTACAATATAAATAGAACGTGAAGACATTAGGCTAAGTGAAATGAGCCAGACACAAAAGGGCAAATATTGTATGCTTTATATTGTATATGTTGTATATATACAATAAAATATTATATATAATAAAATATTGTATGTATTATAAAATATTGTGTGTATATACATATAGATATAGTGAAATGATATATACCACCACATTTTGTTCATTCATTCACTGATGGGCGTTACGGTTGTTTTCACCTTTTGGCTTTTGTGAATAATGCTATTACGAACATGGCATATAAATATCTGTTCAGGTTTCTACTTTCAGTTCTTTTGGGTGTATACCTAGAAGCAGAATTGCTGGATTATATGGTTCTTCTCTAATTTTTCTGAGTATCTACCACATTGTTTTCCACAATTACTGCACCATTTACATTCCTCTCAGCAATACACGAGAGATTCAGTTTCTCCATATCTTCACCAAGGATAGATAGATAGATATAATCACATTAGGATGGTTTTATATAAAACTACCCTAATAGGTGTGAAGTAAAATCTTATTATTGTTTTGATTTGCATTTCCTCAATGCTTAGTGATATTTAGCATCTTTTCATACGCTTATTGTCCATTTGTATGTCTTTGGAGAAATGTCTCAGTCTTTTGCCAATTTTGTAATCGGTGTGTTTGTTTTGTAATTTCTCAGTGTATTTTGGATATCTGTCCCTTATCAGATTTTGCAGATGTTTTTCACATTCCATGGATTGCCTTTTTATTCTGTTGATCGTGTTCTTTGATGCATGAAAGTTTTTAATTTTGATGTGCACCTATCTCTTTTTTTTTCTTTTGTTACCTCTGCTTACAGCGTCATATCCCAGAAACCATTGCCAAAACCAATTTTACATTTTCTTCTACAAGTTTTGTGGATTTAGCTCTTAATTTAGGTCTGATCCATTTTGAGCTAATTTTTGTATATGGTATAAGAACATAGGTAACATTTTCTGTAATGATCATTATTAAAAATGCACTAAAAAGTTTAAAGCTATAAAAATGTATTAAATGACAACTAGTGCTTAACAGATATATGTTAACACCCCAAAACCAAATAAATAGATATATAGAAGTAGATGACTGAAGATTCCACATGACATTTTCAAAGGAATTTTTAATGTGAGAATTTGCCTTTGCAAGGAGAATTTTTTTTTTTCATTTTCATAATATATTGTGATTTCTCTAATCCTAAATGTAAGTTAGGGAGAAGAAGAAAACAAAATTAGTAGAGTTTGGAAGCTTATTTTTATTAAAGAACAATCAGCTGAATACTTCTTCAAAATATAAGTTGATTTTCAAAAAATTTTTCAAAAAATAGTTGATTTTCAAAAAGTTTTTATTAAGGAAATTTTATTGTAATTGAAAGTAATCTCCATACTATAAACTGTAACAGTCTGAGCTCTTTAAATAATTAGGAATCACAGTTATTAGTATTCCTGTAAACTGTTTCCAGTCACAACACTCTGAGCTCTGTTCCAAGAACTGTGGACGAAGACCAAATATATATTTTTATTATATTGCAATATCACGAGTGTGCTATTTGCTAATAGATCTCATATCTAAAAAATTCATTTTAAAGATAATTTACAGTTACTATTTGTCTATTAGATGGCAGTTTTAACATGCTTTAAAGTAAAATTCTTGTTACCAAAGTCTGTTATCTTAGAATTTGCTACTTGTTGAGGTTTTTTTACTGTGTCTTCATCTTATGAGAACAGCGTGTAAAAACTTCTGAAAACTGCATGTCAGTGTGTGTTTTGGTGCGGGAAGATTAGGGAAGAACCTTTCTTTGCCTTATTATTAATGTTAGGAATAAAATGTTTTATATAGTTTGAAATAACTCATAGAAAACCTTTTTTTCTTGTTACCATAAGAATGTGCTAAAATAATTCCTGGTGCATTATAAATGTTGTAAATATATATTTTATGCAAATTTCTGTTTTGTGACTTCCTTTTCTCACAGAGTTTGTCAAAACACAATAGAAGCAATATTGGAACTGAAGGTGGACCACCCCCTTTTGTGCCTTTTGGACAGGTAATGACTTTCATGTTGGCAGATGAATTTTAATCAGCAAAAAGTGTTTTTCATTTGTATTCAAGCTGTGTTTAGCTTTATGCCAAACTCTTCATTCAGAGGTCATGGAGTTATATGGAAATATATTCAGTACAGCAATTTAATCATTGTTTTTTTCCCCCTTTACTTTGTAATTAAATTGTTGGTGCAGATGTATTTCTCAAGAGCTGTTAACCCAAAGATTGAAGAAATTAAGAGGCATCCCTGAAGAGCAGCTTGTAACTAATTAAGATAAGATAGTGGTAGGGCAATCTTTTTTTTTTTTTTTTTTGAGAGGGGGAAATGCAAAAGTAAGAAGAAAAAAATATGCTGTAATTCCTCACTTCATTCATTAAAAACAGAAAAGAGCAAGAGAGCGAGAGAGAGAGAGAGAGAGAAATTATCAGTAGAAGGATGAGACCGTGAAGTGAGAACAAAGGGAGGGAAGGGCATCGTTGCCCTTGAGAGTCTGCTGTCCCAGCTGTCCCCTCCAAGATTGTGTTCCTCTGCCTCGATCCAAATACCCATCTCATTAGGGGCTTACTTTTATTTCCAGTCGGTATTTTCCTTTTTGACCACGGCCGTCCTGATCCTACTGTCACTTAAGCTAGGAGTTTTCCGTCTCCTTCATATTTGTCAACCCTTTGCTGCGAAACCTTACCCCGAGGTAGCTCTTCAGCTTGCTGGGACCACATGTCTTCCTGGTTGTGCTCAGCATCGAATACATTGAGAACAAGCTCCTCCAGCCTTTCCCTGCTTTGTCCCTGGAGAGTCCAAGAATAATCCCTGTGGCACTGCGCTCTTTGCCACGTGATGCCACCATCATTTGACTATTTGTAATCTGCTTTGTGTTCGCTCTTTATTTTTCTTTGAGAGTAGTGGCTCAGAGTAAAGGTGAGTTGGGGACAAAACAGGTAGGAAACAGACCTTCATTTCGATAACAAGTCTAAAAAATTTTTTCATGTGAACAACAGATAACTAGTTGATCAGAAGATAAATGGATAAGATCAGTTGATTGGTATCTTCAAAAACCATTTTGTAGGATCCACTCAAGTAAAAATCATCTTTGCATCATAACTGTATGTCGATCTTTTTTGTGCTTGAACAGGGAAGGTCAAGATAAAAGGAGGCACGATGCCCTCCCTTGTGATGTATGTGGATGATATTTCTACCAGTGTCATAAAACCCCCAGGATGAAAAGAGAGTGTAAACATTCTAATAATTTATATTGAAAATATGTTTTTAAGAATTTGCTTATCCCTTAAACATTTGGATGATAATACTTCTTTTATAAATTACTCAGACTTATGATTAATTATTCTCAAGAACTTGAAGTACTTTTTATCTTAAAGAATTTTTTTTAATTTTAATTTTTCATTTAGAGTTGACATTCAATATTATTTTTATATTAGTTTCAGATATACAGCATAGTGGTTAGACATTTATATAATTTACCGAGTGATCCTCCCCAATTACTCTAGTACCCCCCTGGCACTATACATAGTTATTACAATATTTTTGTCTGTATTCTCTTTTCTGTACCTTACAACCCCATGTCTATTTTTTTAACTATCAATTTGTACTTCTTAATACCCTCACCTTTTTCAACCAGCTCCTCAGTGGCTGGTGTGTTTTATAATTTTTTTTTAATCTTAGGAAACATAATAAAAGTTATCATTTCAATAATATTATTTGTTTATTCTGAAGAATTTTTATTCAGCATATCTTATTCTTGCATATGAATTAAAGACAGATAATGCTGGCTGTGAACAGGATATATTTATACCGCTAAAAATCTGTATTTGTTTAACTTTTTTGAGAACATGTTTTTCTTTCATTAATCAGTTGAGAAAAGGTTCATTTTATAGGATTTTTACTGCTAGGCTTAGAAGGGAGAACAAAATTCAGAGCTTATTTTTAGGTAATGAAAGTTTTTTCAGTTGGTATTTTATGAGACTGAAAATCAAAAACTATACCCTGATTGAGGGAGAGGAAGCTGTGTTTTTAGCTTTTGGTTCCTAAGTTCAGAGACATATTTTTTTATGTTAACTATACTACTTTTAAAAAATTAAAAGTTACTTTAAAAAAAATTACTTTTTATTATGGTGACATTAGTTAATGAAATCCAGTAAGTTTCAGGTGTAAAGTTTGGCAGTAAGGCATATGTATATTACATGTGTGTTCACTGCCCATAGTTAGACTTCTTTCTGTCACCACATATTTGACCAAAAAGTTACTTTAATCAATTTTTCTATCTTTATTTTTAAATCTATGGGAAAGAATTGTACTTTTATGGGCTCTCAGCTATTGTGATACAAACATTTTTGAAGAAGTAATACTTTTGTATGAAAACCTTGAATCTCTTTTGGAACTACTGAAGTAATTGATTTTTATTTGTTATTATCAGAAATGTATATCTCATGTCCAAGTGGATAGCAGAGAACTTGATCGAAGAAAGACATTGCAAGTTACCATGCCTGTCAAACCTACCAATGATAATGATGAATTTGAAAAGCAAAGGACTGCTGCTATTGCAGAAGTTGCAAAAAGCAAAGAAGTAAGAACCTAAATCATAACATTTTTTTTTTATTTTTTGTCATTATATTCTGTTTACATTACTTCAAGTGAATATTGTCTTTTCATATAGCATAACTAATTCAACGAACTTTTGACGTTCCCCATGCATAGTCCATCAGTAGAAAGACGCCCTGGTACCTTATGGGGTCTTAAGCTTAGACATTTGTTGCCAAGTCCTCTTGACAGTTCCATTAAGTTACTCTTGCTAGCAAACCACCCTTCTTTTCTCCCTCTTCCTTTTCTTCTTAACAGTGCAACAACTGAACCCGGCGTTTTTTATTTTGGCAGAAGGTTTCCTGTTTTTAGTTGGCTTGATGACACTTTTTGAGGATAATTTCCCCCTATACTAGCAACTTCTAAGAATGCAGGTGAAAATCAGAAGATAAATCAGTGGCTCAGGATAAACATATCTGTCAGTTTTCATTCTTAAATCTTTTAAGATATTGTAAAAATATTTTTTCTTCGGATTATATGTGTATTTGTACACATGCACACAGACACCCCCCCCCCATCATTTACTATTGATAGCCTAATGGATTTTTAAAATTATTTTAATTTCTTGCTTATTTGATATGCATGTGTTTTATAGTTACCTAGAGATTTTTAGACATCGGTAAGAAATTTTAATTCATGAATTAGTAGCTTAGATTTTTCTTAACCAGTGAAATTGAAATATTTTCCTTAATTCAAACTAGTAGTGAATCTTAGCATTTTGCTTTCTGTTGAAATTCAGAGTTTAATGAGGAGACTTCTTGCATGTGGTCGGTCTTCCTGCATGGTCTTTCTGTTGTCAGTCTAACATAGGGGCCAAGGGCACAAACTCTGGAATCAGGCAGCCTGGAAGCACATCCTGCTGACAACCTTGGATAAGTTATTTAAATTTTGTACCCCATTTTTCTTTATCTATGAAAAGAAGATAATAAGGGTACCTACCTCATATGGTTATGGTGAGAATTAAAATTGATAATCTTAAAAACACTTAGAACACTACATGGCACAGATCACAATATTTCTTTGCTAAAAGCTCTTAATAAATGTGACTACTGCCATTCTTCGGTGTCTTCTGTCTTCTGAGGCACATTTAAAAATATAATCGTTGATATTTCTGAAATTAATACATTTTACACAGTTTATATGAAATGTATTTTCTCCAAAAAGCTATTAAAAATAAAGAATTTTAGAAGAACATATTGGGTGTATATCAATTTCTTAATGACTCTAGGAAAGTTGTTATTTCGATTTACATTTTTCTCAAACTTTTCTCCCATAATTTTGGTCAATGTGGTTACCATTACCTATTTACTGTAATATAATTCATTTTGTAGTGTCATAATTGATCACATTGTATTTTCTCATAAGTATTATAGTTTTCTGAATCAGACCTAAAACTTCTCAATTTGTATGTGAGAGAGTTGATGGAGGCTCAAAACTTGCCCGAGGTTACCCAGTGGAAATTTTAGGACTAAACCTGTGTATATTACAGTAGAGAATTATATCCATTTATCTTTCTATGTAGATAACTATACACATATTTATATTTAATCTGTCTAAACATCAAAGTCACATACCAGTGTAATTGTTCTGCAAAGATGTTTTATGATCATTCATTTAAACACTTATGTGGATTTGGTGGCATCTAGTACAAATGACCAAGCGATTATTTTAATTTTTTTCTTTTAATCCTTCATTCAGCAAATGTTATTTGAGAACCTACCACATGCCAGGAAGTGTTTTAAATGCTTAGGTTATATCAATGGACAAATAGACAAAAGACCCCTGCCCTTATCAAGTTTATCTTATAGTAAGGGCGACAGACTATTAATGTAATAACTATGTAAATTATAAGGTAGCATAGAAGTTGGTACATGCTATGGGGAAAAAAGAAAAAGTAGAGTCGGATGGGAAGTCGGGCGTGCTGGGCATGCTGCTTGGGGAGGTACAATTTAAAATAGGATGGTCAGAAATGAAGAATTCTTTGAAATTCTTGGGTAGTTTACATTCTAGTAAGGACAGTAAATAATGTAAACATACTTAATAAGTAAATTGTAGATTTCAGTTTTAAGGACAGTAGTTGGATTAGGCCTCAAAATGGTGAGATTTGAGCGAAGACTTGGAAGAGATGAGAGAATTAGCTCTGTAGTTATCTGAGAGGCGTAGTTCAGGGAGAAGAAGAAGCAGTCGCAAAGGCTCGGAAGCAGGTGTATTTGTCTGTTCAAGGCATAGCAAGGCGCCCAGTGGAAACAGAGCAAAGGGAAGAGAAGTAGAATATAAAGTCAAGAGCGATAATGGGATTCTGCTTACGTCGGGCCCTGAAGGCATCTTAAAGACATTGACCTTTATTCAGGGAGAAATGAAGAGCCTTTGGAGGGTGTTCAGCTTAACAGTAACACCAGCTGACCTACATTCTCAAAGTCTAATTCTGGCTGCTGTGTTCAGAACAGATTGTAGAGAAGGAAGGTTGGAATCAGACAAGATAGGAAAGGATTGAAATAATCCAAGGGGAGAAAAATGATGGGAGCTCTAATGAAGATGGCAGCTGTGTAGGTGGTACAAAGTAGTCAGATTCTGGAGTTGGTAGAGCAGACTCCTCAGGATCTCTGAGAGAGGGAATGTGATGTGTGAGGGAAGGAGAGATGTCACGAATGACTCCAAGGGTTTTGCCCTGAGGAATCAGCCTGTTAGAGTGGCTCACCTTGAATTGGAAAAGACGGGCGGGACAAGCTGGAGAGGAGGAATATCTGGTGTTTCGTTTTGAACATGTTAATGTCGAAGGGCCTGTCAGATAGCCATGTGATAACGTTTAATAGGCAGTGGGACAGAAGAGTGTAGTTGGAGGGCGGGCTTTGGAAGGGACATATGCGTTTGAGAGTTGTAAGCATATAGATAATAGTGAGAATCACGAGGCCTAGCGAGATCACCGAAGGAATAAGTGCTAAGTGGGGAGAGAGAGGGGTGAGGAGTGAACCTGTTTGCATTTCAGCCTTACAGGTTGGGTAGAGAAGTGGAGCCAGCCAAGCTGTGACCAGTAAGACAGGATCAGAACAAGAGAATGCAGGAATTATGTCTGGAGGAAGGAGTGTGTTGAACTTACCAAACACTTGTGAACAGTTATGGAAAGTGTGGCCTGAGAGGTCATGTGGGATTGGGAGGTCATTTACTCCCCGTACGTTATCCTTAACGTTCATGTAGACGGTGGTAAGAGAAAACACGTTAGACGGTGTTAAAGTGTGTGTGTGTGCAGATATCAGTGGTGGGTTGGCATGGTGGAAGTCTATTCATGTTCTTCAACGATTATTTTAGTTATTTCAGTGGGAGAGTAAGCAAGGCCAATAGCAACAACCGGGGAGAGGATGTTGGAGGTTTGAGGAGTGAGGAGAATGTGTAATATGATGGTCTAGAAGACAGAGAGCGAAGGGCCTAAGGAAATGCAGTGAGATCGCGAGGCAGCCTGAAAGGCCCATTTGAGTTTCGTGGCCGTGGTGAGCTCACAGATGCCTAACTCCCATAACGTGGGCAAGACACTGTGGCTCATAAAAGACAAGGTCATTTACGTTGTGGGTAACGTTCGGGTTGTGGTGTTTCTAGATATTTATATTTTTAGTGAGTGACAACTATTTTAAAACAGTGAGGAGCAATTCTGAAAATGCCATTTATCCTATTCCTTAATCCCTAAAACGGAAAGAAAATAATAATGAAATGCATCCAGAAGTTGTGAATGTTTCACTGGCACCAAAAGGAAAAGCACTTTTGGAGTTACAGAATTTAAATTCCAGACATACATTTAATTTGGGACAGGTCAGGCTCCAGTCTTTTCAGGTAACTGTGTTCAAATACATTAAGCAAAACAGTAATACTGCCACCTGTTACGAGTGTTCTCTGCCTGTCAGCTACTGAATTCATCACTGAGATTGATGTCATTAGTCCTGACAGCATCCCAGTCAGGTGGCTTTTATCATCCTCATTTTAAGCATGAGAAACTTGAAGCTCATGGAAGGAGGAAGTGACTTGCCTAAGAGCAAGAGCTAGGAAGTGGCTGAGCCAGAATTTAGTCCTATCTTTGTCTAGCTTCAAAGCTACTCTTCTTAACTATGCTCAATTGTCTCCCAGTCTAATAAACTTTGTGTCATGTTAATATAAGTAATGACTGTCAAGACATTCCAAATCTGTTCTGTGCTGGGGCTGCCAAAAATTGAATGAATCTAATAATCCATCTTTGGTCTTTGAAGATGTTGTTTTAATTTTGATTTAATGTAAATTTAAATATTTTGGTATATCAAGTACCTATTAAATACATTTAATATATTCTCCATTAGTGCTTATCAAACATCATTTTTCTATTTTTCAGGTTCTTTTTTTTATATCTTTATCTGATTCAGAGTAACTTCCCAGTGTTATATAGATTTATGTCTAAGATGTTTCTTACTGTAGTTATTTTAAAACACTTTAATATATTGATGATTATCTCTAATAAAAATCAAGTCTTGACTTTTTCCTCTTTTATTAGATCTATTAGAACTATAAAGAAATTATATTTGTAATCAGATATTTAATTTGATATTGTACAAGTAAGAACTGTGGAATACTTTTTAATCATGAATACATATCTTTTCAAACCAGTGTTCTTTGTGTTCTAGTCTTTTCACAGTAGTTTTGGTAAAACATAAATGGAATCAAATTAATTTTCAATTTTGATTACATATATAATTATTCAAATAAGTCAAGTAAAATAAGAAATATGGAATTCAAAATTTTTATACATATTGGTAAGACATAGTTTATATAATTAATGCAAGTAATAACTTAGTAATGAGAGTTTTAATTCAGTGTTAAAGTTTAATTTATTCATTTACATTCTAAGATTATAGGATCATATTACTGGATTATGGACATAATGTAACTGATCCCTAGACAGGTTTAGTGCCATACTAAAGATAGCCTTGCCATGTAGCTGGATTTTTTTGTACCCCAGGTCTCATGATATCAGTCAAGTATTTTACCCTAGAATCATTTTTCACACCTAATATCAACAGTGCTTGTATTATTTTATTTTCTTCTAAATTGTTGTCTATTTAAGTTTATTTTGATGTCTTGCCTTGGAGGCTTAAAACATTATAATTATGTAATTATTTTATTGCCTTCCCTGGACTTATAGAAAGAGGGGATTATGGCTTGTAGTTATTTGTTTTAAATAAGGTAACTTTTTTTTCTCTTGTGTAAAGTATAACTAAGAAACTTTTAACTACTTGCATTCTGCTAGATATTTTTACTTGTAGCCTAGCCTTTAGAACCATTTACTGACATCTTTTTTGTCTTTCTCTTAACTAAAGACCAAGACATTTGGAGGAGGAGGTGGTGGTGCTAGAAGTAATCTCAACATGAGTGCTGCCGGTAACCGAAATAAGGAAATTTTACAGAAAGAAAAGTCAGTCAAATCAGAGGGGAAGCACGAAGGAGTCTATAGAGAACTGGTAAGGCTAAAGCACCAACACAAAGCTAAGGAGTTCTTCCTTTATCGCCTTGATGATTTTTTATTCTTTCTCAGGATTACCGCTGACTTTGTTCAGTGGATTATGGATAGATGTTAAAACTCTAGGAAGGCTTTCATTAAGAATTACAATTCACTCATGGAAAATTTGGATGATTTAAAAAATAATCTTTTAGAATGGATTGATAAAAAGTCATCAAACTAAATAGAAGACACTCAGTGGAAATTATATTCTGAAAGTTGATGCATCAAAAACTCAGTTATCTTACCTTCCTTACCCTTTTCCACATCTTTTCTCAAATGTTGTCTAAAGTGATTTTGTTTTGGTTTTTGGAAAGTATATATTGAAACAAGCATATATAAGTATATTATAGACTCAATGGCAAAATATACCTAGATTTTTAAGATAAATAAAAGAAATCAAACATATTTCTGATATGCTACAGTGTCCTTAGATGTAACGGAACTGACAAGAATTCATTTTCCTCTACCTTTAGAGGTTGAATGATTGGACAATTTTGTCTGTAGTGTGCAGAATCCTAAGACTAACTGAAATAATGGGGGTTTAATATCTTATAGCAAGAAATTCAGAAGTAGATGGTTACAAAGGCTGATAAATTCCTGTAACAATGTTAGTGCTCTGGCACTTCTGTGATGTCTTAGCTGTCTTCTCAGTGTTACGGGATTTCTCCATGCATTAAATCGTTATGCAGAAAAGTTCAAAGGCTGGAAAGAAAGGGAAATTTCCCTGGGCATGGGTCTCTTTTATCAGATAAGAAAATAATTTCTGAAATCTCCAGCAAATTCTGTTTATGTCACATAGACTGGAAGTAGGTCACTGGCCCATTCCCAGTCAGTCACTGGCCAGAGAGAATGGGTTTATAACTATGAGGCTAGGCTTTCTTTCCCTTGAACCTCTGACCACCTCATTCTTAAAAAACAAACAAAAAAAAGTTTTCAGGTACAGCTAGCTGAAAAAGACATCATCCCTAACTCAAGAAGCTCTTAAACTTGAGTAAATTGAGATCACTTGTCTAGGGCTATCTTGCTGTAGAACACTAGAGACCTTCAGTCTGGGGTTGCTATGAGGGTTTAAAACATGTGAAAGGATTGACATCACAAAGATGGTGGAATAGAAAGCTCCAGAAATTGGTCTTTCCCCCAAAACAACTGTTGAGCCTACAAGCACTGCCCAAAGCAATTATTTTATAACCCTAGAGCCTAGTCAAACTCTTGCAACATCTAGAGTAGTGGTTGATGGAGAAGAGGCTGGTCACAGCTGCTCACAGAGATAATGGGACAAAGACTTCAGTGGTCACATACTACAGAAATACAGCTTTGCAGAGCAAATTCAGAAACAAACTTACAAGTGTGATTTTATCAAGGTAACAACAGCAGTCCCTGAGAGTATGACTTATTCATAGAAAAAAAAAAGAAATTGACAGAAATTATTCCTGAAGCAGCCCAGGCATTAGACTTCCAAAATGAAGACTTAAACTCTTAACTATGCTGAAAGCTCTTACATGAACCATTGACAAAGAACTAAGAGAAATCAGGAGAACATTAGATGAGCAGATAGAGAATATCAATGAGGAGATAGAAATTATTCTTAAAAACCAGTACATTTCTGGAGCTGAAAAATAGCTGAAATTTTAAAAAATATATATTATTAGTCAAGTTCAACATCAGATATGAACAGGCAAAAGAAAGAATCAGTGAACTATAATATAGGGCCATTGAAATGACCCAGTCTAAGATGTGGAGAGAAAAGAATGAAGACAAATAGAGCCTAAAGGACTTATAGGGTACCATCAAAATGTGCCAAGATACACATTGTGGGATTCCCAATAGGATAAGAGAGAAAAGGTCAGAAAAAATATTTGAAAAAATAATGCCCCCAAATTTCCCAATTTGATGAAATCATGAATCTACAAATCAGAGAAACTCAACAAACTCAAATAGGATAAACTCTAAGAGAGACACACCAAGACACATTATAATCAAATTGTTGAAAGCTAAAAGCAGAAATGTTAAAAGGTAAAGGCAGAAATTTTGAAAGCAATGAGAGAGAAGCAACTCTACAAAACTAATATTGTATGCCTGAAGCTAATATAACCAATATAAGATTGTGTAACAACTATACTTAAATTTAAAAAATTAATAAAAAAAATAAAAAGAATAAAGGATCCTCCATAAGATAAAGAGTCAGTTTCTCGTTATAAATTATGGAGGCAGGAAAGTGGTGGGGTGATACATTGAAAATAATGAAAGGAAAAACTGTTAAGCTAGAGAATTCTATATCCAGGAAAACTACCTTTCAAAAATGGAGACCATCAAAAGGATAATTTAAAATGCTGATGTGAGTTTGAATGTACATGAATTATTCCAATAACTAAGTACCAAATTCTTTTGCCAGTTGGATGGTTTTCAAAAATCTATTTTTAACAGTAGGAAGAAGACTTGATTGGAATGTCAGCTGATAGGTCCTTAAAATAACTTTTGATGATAGATAGTAGTGTAGGTTGAATTATGCCTTTTCCACAAGATATACTGATGTTCTGACCACTAGTATTTTAAAATGTGACTTTATTTGTAAACAGGGTCTTTACACTGTTATCAAGTTAAAAAGAGGTCATTCAAGTGGGCCCTAATCTAATATCACCCTAATTCAATTTCTTTATAAAAAGAGAAAATTTATACAAGGAGACAGACCCATATAGGGGAAAAATGATCTGGAGACACATAGCAAGAGGATGGCTGCCAGAGCCCGCTGGCTAAGATTGAACAGGTCCTGAGAGGGAGAGTGAGGATTAAGAAAAAAAAAGAGAGAGAGACAAAAGATAGAGTTGGGAGGGCTAACAGTGAATACTGCGCCCCGAGTTTATTTAGCACAGCATATTTATACCCTTGGAAATGAATGAAAAGCAAAACCTACAGATATTCTAACTGTTGCTGTCATTTACATAAGTTCTCTCCAAACATCCTTGTTCCTGTTTTCCATTCCTTATTCCTTTTGTCAAGGAATGTTCAATTCTATCCATTAAGCCAAACTTCCTCCTTTAGTACAGAGCCTGCCTGCTCTGCAAACTTCTAGCTTGCAGGCAACTTTAATCCTATCTGTAGGGCATTCAGCAAGAATGGCTCCCAACAGATGGTCATGTGACTGGACTGATAGATCTACAAGCCAGGGAATACCAAGGACTGCTAACTAACAAAAGGAACAGACGAGGCCAGGAGGCTCTCTTCTAGAGCTGTTAAGTAGAGCAAGGCCCTGCCAACAGCTCAGTCAAGAGCTTGATTAACTGCAATTCAGGTCAATGAGAAAGCTGGAATAAGT
The DNA here is from genome assembly GCA_004027375.1 of Macroglossus sobrinus. Lineage (NCBI taxonomy): Eukaryota > Metazoa > Chordata > Mammalia > Chiroptera > Pteropodidae > Macroglossus > Macroglossus sobrinus. Next base: position 117,707 of record PVKZ01003501.1, read on the forward strand.
TAAACCAAGGTTGGATATTATCTGATTATTAAAAGGATTTTTAGTTAAGTTCTGTGTAGTTTCTTTTATTATTATCAGCTTCAAGTATATAGTAAATTGGTTAGACATTTATATAGTTTATAAAACGATCCCCCTAATTGCTCCTTCTCTCCTCTAGTTAATTGATATTTATTTGGGAAATAATTAGGACATGGAAGAGTTTGCAAGGTTTGATTATTTTTTATATTCAGTTAAGTTTTTGAATAAAATGGATGAATTATAGTTTTGATGTCCAATCTTTTTTATTTTTACCTTAGCATATCTACAGAAGGGATGTAAATTTTTTCTTCTGTGCCATTTCTGATCTATTAATAGCAGCTACTGTGCTTAGAAAGGATTCTGTGTTTGCAAGGACATGGTCACCTTTTGGAAAAAAAGTGCTGTGCTTTTATCAAAGTCTACGTGGGGATAGAGTGGCTGTCTAACATGCACACCATGTATGTGCTCTCTTAAAGCCTGCCCATCTTAACTCTCAGATGTACAAAAGTTAGTTATGTGTCCCTCAGCTGGCTGTGGTTCAAGAAATTTGTTCATGGGATATGTTTATATTACTTAAACAGCTGTTGTTCTCAGGTCTAGATTTGTCAAGGAGGTTTTGGGCTCTGGCATTTTAAAGCAGATTTTTCTATTCGGGGTACAGTTTGTCAAACATCCCAGATAGTATTGCTAATGAGTTCAGGGCAGGATGTTGAAACAATAGAGGGTAGGAAAAAAAACAGAGCTACTGAGATGGTACAGTTTTGGTAGTATCATTTTATATTTTGCATTTTTGGAGAGGTACTATGTAAAGTCCATTTCTTGTCTAGAAGGGAGAAGCATTAACCATGGAAATTTTTAATTAGCTACTTTTCATTGTCTCTGTTATTTTCAAAAGTCTTTTCTGACATATCATAAGATTCCTTTTTGTTTTGCTTTGTTATGTTTTGCATTCGTAATGGTACTTGTGAAGTCAGAGTACTCAGGGCACAGCCCTGCACATCATGCAGTTCTTTCTTGACTATTGGTATGAAAAAAAACAGCAAGTGAATGTTATAGGAAGAGATATTTTTCTATAAGCATGAGATGCAATATTTAGTTAAAAAACAGTATATAGTTAAAAACATATACCTCGCTTAATTTATCGGCTCTCAGAGTAGCTTTTCTCTTCATTCCTTACAGGTGGATGAAAAAGCTCTGAAGCACATAACGGAAATGGGCTTTAGTAAGGAAGCGTCAAGGCAAGCTCTTATGGACAATGGCAACAACTTAGAAGCAGCGCTGAACGTACTTCTTAACAGCAATAAGCAGAAACCTGTTACGGGTCCACCTCTGAGAGGTATAATTCATTAAGCAGTACGCCAGATATTATTGTTTGTAAGATGTGTTGTTGGCAGAGACTGGGTTTTATTGTTGTGGGAGCTGTAACTTCATTTACCATTGTGTCAAGCAAAAGAAACACCAGTTTTGAACTAATCATTGCATAGTCAAACATATGTGATTTTCCAAGTTCTAATCCTATAAGTTTTAATCTTTTAAAAACTAGTTTAAGAAATTTTATGAAAATTATTTTCTTCAAAAGATCATTTACATGAAAAAAATTAAAATAGATCATTTGGAGGATTAAAAGTACTAGTTAATACAATCATTTAAAAACTTTTATTATAAAAGGTATAGAATATGCAGAAAAATCTGAAAAGAAATATATACAGAATCCTACTTAAGAAGTCTGCGGATTATATTTTTGTGTATTTTCTCATTTTGTTTTTGCGTGTATCATACGTGAGTCTTGCTTTGCTCCTTAAGGTAAAGGAAAAGGCAGGGGGCGGATAAGATCTGAAGATGAAGAGGACCTGGGAAGTGCAAGGCCGTCAGCACCAAGCACGTTATTTGATTTCTTGGAATCTAAGATGGGCACTTTGAGCGTGGAAGGTAGGCTACCTTAAAGCAGATTTTTTTCTCAAAAGACCATGGTTTATTAGTCATTATACACAAAGGTTTAATAGAGCAAGTAACAATATGAGCTTCTGTTCTGGGTATTTATAAATTTATTTAAGTATAGAAGAAAGCACAGAAGAAAATTTTAGTTACTTTCCAAAAATACTAAATAGCAGCTCATTTTTCCCTCTAACTATATGATGAGTAATAATGCCAGACTCTTTCCCCACAACCTTACTAGGTGACAGATACAGCTGTGAAAACAGGTAGTTACGTTGGAGAAGTTATATAATCTTATATAGTTTATTTTGATTGTGAAATTGGTCTATCTCTCTTTTTTCCACATATTATATATTATATCAAAATAGTCCCCCAGTGAGTGAATAAGCTCCTACAATGTGATCTGTTTCTTAATATGATATACTCTAATGATTAACATAAATACCAAAAAAGAAATAGGTATGTGTATCTTTTTTCTAAACTGGAATATGGTAAATGTTTCTAAAATAGTAAGTTTTTCAAATATTCCAAAAATTTAGGAAAATATACTTTTAAATTTAGTTTTTACTTTTAGATATATTTTGAGTCAAACTAAAGCTCAGAGATAAAATGTGTTATGACAAATTTGACATGTCCAGATATCACAAAAATAACTTATTTGCTAGATTACATAGAAAAGGCAGCGTATTATTTGAGAAAACAAATGTTTGATGTGGACAAGATTTATAAGCAGACACATGTAAGAGCAGTATTTTCTTGGTTACAAAGCATGATTTATTGGTTTTCTATTGTTCCTTTAACAAATCACAACAAAATTGCTAGCTTAAAACAACACAGATTTATTTATTTCATTATTCCCGTGGGTCACGAATCAGGCACAGCTTAATTAAGGCCTTTGCCCAGGGTCTCACTTACTGAAATCGGTATTTCAATTAGGTTCTGAACGTGCTGAAGGCTTGAGGTCTTCTTACAAGTTCACTGGTTGTTAGCAAAACTTGGTTCCAAAATTAAATTTTGTTGTGTCTATAGAACTCAGGTCCCCATTTTCTTGCCTGACGTTACCTGGGAGTGTTGTCTACTGCTGAAGCCCTCACGTCCTTGCCTTGGGACCCGCCCTGTAGGTAATTCACAGCAGAGTCCTGTGCTTCTGCAAGGCCAGCGGAATCTCAGCTTCCTTTTCAGGTCTCTGACTTCTTGATATTTTTGTCCCAACCTCCCTTTGTAGTATCCCAGTCAGAGCTCCTTCAATTTCCATTTAGCCTTCTGTCTCCCTACATTCGCTTTTGACTCTTAGAGTATCCCCTAAATCATAATGAGGTTGAGACTGAGAAATGTAAGTTTGCTGTGACCTGTGGACCTGTAAATGCTTTAGTTCTCACAGAATGCATCCTGTACCAAACAAATGAAGTCATGTTAGCATTCTCCTTGAAAAAAGGTATCAAAGTTAACTAAGATATATGATGAGAATATTCACAAGTATTCTAATACTTGTACAGGCTTTTAAATTTTGAACACATTCACATGTCCAATATGTTATATTTATGTTACTATTATTAATATGATAGAGAGTCAGCTAGAATGTGAAAAAATATGAACATTGTAAAAGTATTATAGACCCTTGATTTTCACAGGGACTATTGCCTATGACCTTCATAAATTCCCAAACTCAAGAAATTAAAGATATTTCTAATACTTGTACAGGCTTTTAAATTTTAAACACATTCACATGTTCCTGTGATCATCCTAATCCCAGAAATGACCTCCTCCCCTATCACCCCATTTAGAGTTTTATTTTCTAACCGATGACCACAATTCTCAGAGAAGCAAATGTCCAAGCAGAGAGAGCTCTGGGCGTCCAGGCTTGGAGGCATCAGAACATTGGTTCCCTCTGCCTATGAGGGCACAGGAGAGGTGGAAATAGAAGGCCAGAGATAGAAATGTCAGGTTAGACACAGATCAAGAAGATTTTGTCCTAAGGAGTTTTTATTTTATCTAGATGGTAATACAAAGCCATGAAAGAGATTTGGGCATGAGAGCAGTGAGGTTTGTTTGGTGCTCTCAGAAAATAATTTCTCAGCTGGTAAAGTGGAAATGGGATTGAGACTAAAGTGAAAATACAATTCTATGGTGTCATGAGTAATTATTCATGCTATAAATGTAAAACAAAGGGTGCTATCATTTTTTTATTTTTACTTTTTTAAAAACTTTCATCAGAGGTCATTGATCATTACATCTACTCCTCTTAGAGATTTTCTCTTAATTTTTTAAACTGTATCTTTAAATTGGAATCAAACATAGTCCTAGTTGGCATTTTTATCAATTTTTTAAAAAAGAAATGAGGTTGGATTATATTGTTTTATGAGGAGTAATCAAAGTGTTTCATGTGGTATGTAATGACTTGGTGTCAATTTGGGAATATTCAGTGGATCATTTTGTGATGGGATTGTGTTCCAAAAGGTCCTTTTATATAGATTTTTTTAAATTTGGTTTTATTTTTAGATATTAAAATTGGTAGCTAGGTTATCAGGCCATCTCTAAAAGGTCAGTTTTTATGTCATCATATACCATAAGTTTATCACTTCAGTAATACATAACTACCATATAAAACAGTGCCCACTGGGAATGTGTATTGTAAGTTTCAGCTTGGACAGGAATAGGTTTGATTCTTTCCATTATCATGGAAGAAATCTGGGCTGGCCAGAGATAGAGAAAGGGATGCCTTGGGACAGTAACTTCACTGTTTTAACTTTCTACATCTAAATAAATCCAGGGTAACCCTAGCTTGTTCTGAATGAAATTAAAGGCTTCGTGAGAAAAGTGGACAGAATAACTCTCTTAATTGTTCTCTTCTACTATCCCTTTGTTTATGTAGCTTGTTTTGTCAATTGTGTTTTGTTTCTTTATATTTTGTGTCAAAACTTTAGAAAATAGAATTGAGAATATGGCCCGGTTATATACAGAGTAAACACTCAGAGAAATATAAACACAATTCAAATAGAGATTTTTTTTAATGGAAAAGATAAGATTTAAATTAAACAAATTTAGGAACTAGGAGCTCAACCACCATTCGTGAATGTTGGACCCAGTCCCATCTCCCATGTTCCCGCTTATATTTCTGTGTTCATAGAGTTCTGTAAGCCCTCAAGAAGCATGATTATCTGATGCTCTGTGTTCTGGGCTTCTTGGTAATAATTGAGAAGAGCACTTCTTAGCTAGTTGCTTCTGTGTCCTTTCTACTTTCAAACTTGCCAGCTTGTTTCTTTCTCGTAGGATTTCCTGAAGGCGGTAAGCAAGAAGTAACCAACACTTTCCATCATCTCATGTTTTCATACCAAGTTCTCTAAAAGCGTCGTTGGCCTCATCAGTGAGGTGGTCTCAGTTCCGAAACAGCAGGTTTAACCGCACAGTGAGAAGTGACAGCTTCCAATTAGGGGGTGAGGAGACTTTCACTACCCTGCATTTCTCTTTTACTGAACAAGTGTCACATATTTAGTTCTGTCACTTGTATCCTCCTACTTGCTTGTATAGCTGGGAAGTCTCTGTCTCAGAATTCTGCTTTTTTGTGTGTTGATAGACTGTCTTCACGTGGTAGCAAAGATTACCTAGGTAGCTCCAGGCATAGCATCGGGCCAACATATGAGGTGGCATAATGACATGTAAAGATACGCAGGTAAAAGGACTTATCTCAATTTTGCAAGCACATTTTTCTAGGAAAATGTAAATACCTTTTATCTCATAATTATTGATTCCCCAAGCTCACCTGAGTCCCACTGGGTTTTGGCTTTAGCATGTGGGCAGTGGCTGGAATAGAAGCCCAAAGAAACTTGGAGAAAAGATCATTACAGCTATTGGTGTTAAATCTCCACCCATAATATGGGATCAAAGGTAATAAAAAATATTTCTCAGGAACAAGCAAATGGTCCTTATACCTAGGAGATCAGATAGAAGAAGACTTCCCATCTCCTTATGTCTGTATCTACCCCTTCTTAAGAAGCACGGGCGACTTAATTAATTCCGTTAGGATTGTACACAAAGAGGAAGGAGTAGTTCCCAGTACTACTTCTTGCCTCATAGTGGGGTTCTGTTACCCAGAAGGAGGGGAGAATGGGATAGGGTCCTGGGGCAGGTAAATACAGTTGATTCTACCACTACCCTAACTCACAGTTCTTGCATTTACTAGTTGTGTGTCTTTGGGCAAGTTACAGAACATCTTAAATTTTAATTTCTTCCTTGGGAAATTGAGAAATAGTAATAGCACCTAAGGTATAGGATTGCTCAGAAGATTGAACTAGATAATGCATATAAAATGCTAAGCACAATGTTTGACACATAGGCCTCCATGTAATGGTGGTTCCTGTTGTCATCACTGCCGCCGCCACCACCACCACCACCATCATCAGCAGCAGCAGCAGCAGCAGCAGCAGCAGCAGCAGCAGCAGCAGCAGCAGCAGTAGTAGTAGTAGTAACAGCATCCTCCACTGTCATCTCCATCCCCACTACCTCATTTCAGGTCCTCAACGCCCCCACACTGACTCTTGGTGGAACTCCGTCATTCCATCCTCCATATCGCTGTCAGGAATCATTCAAAATGCAACTGTGATCCCACTACCCCCTTGCTGAGCATCATCCATTGACTTCTCAGTGGCAGAGTAAAATACAGACTATACTATACACACTGTTTTTGTGGACTTCCATTACTCTTTTCTGCAGATTTTGTCAGAGATCATATTTGGTTAACAGTACTGCATAATTTCAAATTCTGCATAATATTCCAATGTAAATAACATATTTAGATGTTGGCAGATAAAGTAGTAATGGTTGATAGGTAATTCACGTGAAGATACAGGCTTCTGATAGTCATTAGAAGATGTCTCTCTTGTTTTCGTTTCATTTTCTTTTAAACAACCTTCAAGTCAGGTTAAATAGTTTGGTTTGTGGATTTATAGTTAGCATTTTGAAGACTGAACGGGGACTGCAGGAAAGAAATGCGATATAACAGCAATAGCTTAATTGGAGAGGCAGGAAACTGGTCAAGGAGAGAGAGAATCTGTATGTGTTAGGCCAGATGTTCTTGTGAAGCATTTCCTCAAGAAAGGATCATCCAGGTATTGACTGTGGTGTGTCTTTACATTAATTGCATCAAACAGCATTGCTCCTCTTTTCCCTATGCAGCCGATGGATGGAAATCGATGGCGGGGTGCCTGTTGGGAAGCCAGGGATTAATGGCTGCTGTGTGGGTAGCCATCAGCTGTCAGCGCAACAGAGAGAATGTGTGGTGTCTACACACTACCTGCCACTTTCTCTCTCCTCCTCCCCATCCCAGTGGCCTTCCCGGTCCTTGACTTTTTCTTCTTAGAGGACTGATTCCTTCCTATCATTCCATTCTTATTAAAGTGCACATTTCCCCCAGATTTCTAGATAGCACTTTAAGCGTCACTAAAATTGTTTCCAGTCCTGTTCTGTGGATTTGTTACCTAAACAGTGACTAGTCTACTCCAGGGCTGCTTGGTGTCTGGTCACGAATACGTGCAGATCAGTACGGAAATGGAGAGTAGGTGTTCAGAAACTCTGTTAGCAGTTTGACAGTGCCTCCATATATATTACTGCATTTTATAAAAGAATAGTCAACGGTTGGAAATTAAAATCAAAACCAGCAACTGCAACAAAACCCGTAGTCCTTTGCTAGAGTTAGTTTGAAGTTCTCTGGTCTATGTTGTTATGACGTTGCGGTCCCTTGATTTGCAAGCATTCTGACAACATAGCACCTGACATTTTATTTGTGTCAGGGCAGTGAGGCCAAGTGGTTTAAAGATAAACAAAACACCAGGTGGGAAGTAAAAATACACTACATGCTGCACATGTAATGTCCTAATTATGAATGTAAATTAAATAGTTATTTGAATTTGCTAATTAATTATGTATAGAAAATTCTATGTGGACTTCAGGAACTTTAGTGAAGAAAAAATTTTGTTTTAAATCTTCACTTTGATTATTTATTAATAATTTATTTATTTAATATTTAGGTGAGGCAACCCTTGGTTGACCTCATAGATTACAAGGACCTTGTCAATTCACAGTCCTTTATTTTTTTTATTTTTTATGCCTACAGCACCTGGGCTTCCTAGGTGGCCTCCCATCCAAGTACTAAGCAGGCACAACCCTGCTTAGCTTCCAAGATCAGATGGGATCGGGCTTGTTCAGGGTAGCATGGCCGTAGATGAAAAAATTTAAAGGTAATATATAGTCTTAAATTACCTTATAAATTTGAAATATACTTTTTAAAGCATGTCTTAGCACAAAAGGGCAGTATAAAGGTAGAAACCAAGGATGCAGTTAATACATTTTTTTATCCAGTGTTATATCAGTGTATTTTTTTTTGTTGCATAGGTGTTCCTTGTTAAATTTAAGAAAAAATAAAAATATAGGTAACAAATAAAAGAAAAAGAAACAGCTTATAATCTCATCACTATATTCTGTTTTCATTTATATTTATGAGATCATATTTACATCACCTGCTTTTGGCCCTAACAATATAATATAACCACATTTCTATGTAATTATATATTTCTCTCAGCATCACCAATTGTTACTCCATTTATGTTGTTAGTAATTTGAGAATTGTTTCCAGATTTTGTTATAACAACCTTTAAAATATTTTTTATTTAAATTATTTATATATTGGTGATTATTTTTTCAGATTAATGTATAGAAGTTAGATTACTTGTCATACATATTTTTAAGGCTTGTTGACTATGGTATCAGTTTTGATACGTACTTAGTTTTCTTTGGTTTTTAGATATATAGAAGATGGATATAGCTTTTCTCAGAATATTAGAACATGAACCTCTTTTTCATTTTTGCCATTCTTCTATTTCTCTCCTCAATTAAGTGTCCATTCATTTCAAACATTTATTGATCATAAAATAACGTAATAGATGCCATTTATTGAGCATCTTCTATATGCCAGGAACTGTGCTAGGTGCCTTGCATACAAATAACTCATTTAATAATCTACAAATGCAAAAATATGTTATTTTCATTTAACAAATAGGTATGAAGAGATAAAACATCTTACCCATACAAAGAAAAGAATTTGAATCTTTGTCTATTTGATTCCCAACTCAGAATTCTTTCTACCATGATGCATTTCTAAGCACCTATTAGTTTTTTTTGTGGTGTAGGGGAGCAGAAGAGCAACCAAAAGTTTAATTTTAAAATACTTTAAGTTTTAAAAATGAGAAAGAGGTTTCAGGCAGGCATCTGAAGATCAAGGAGACCTGTAGGAGCCAGCCAAAGACCCGGACAGCTGCCAAGGAAGCAGAAAGAGCTTGAGAGAAAGCTGAGAGAGAAGGATGGGATGTTTCCATTGGGTTTATATGCAGCATCAGCAGTGTGCTGGTGAATGTGTAACAGCGGGTTCTGGGAGAAGAGATGAGGGTTGGGGAGGCATGCCCTGATTGTTAGCTTTTGCTCATGTCTGTGGTGTAAATGTTCCCACCATGGCTGATTTCCAGCTATCAACAGTTTAACATTTATCCTGCAGATTTTCCGACAATCTAATGGTCAGCTCTTATACAGTGTTCAAGCTAGCTGCAGCATACCGCTGATTGGGGACCTTGACAAAAATAGTGTCAGTGAAGTGGTGGGGTTAGAAGACAAGTTGAAAGGTATCCAGTATAGATAAATGTTATATGGACATTATAGTGATTATTTTGAAGAGAGTGGTAAGAAAGAATGTATTTAATGTAGTATGAAAACGTTATGCTGTAGTCGTGGAGTGATGGGTGATTTCTCTTCCTGCCTATTACATCATGTGATTTAAAGGTTGTATTTTATTTTTATTATATATTTTTTAAAATCATTACTTAATAACCACATGTATTTATATGTACCTCATAGGAATGAGACATAGTCCCTGGTTTAATGCTTTGTAATCTAAGTCAGAATTCCTGCAGAATAAATTTAAAGAGGAAATAATTTTTAAAGGAAACAAGAATATAAATTTTATGCTGATAGGCAGATTTTTATAGCCAATGAGTTTTGTGATCATTAAAAAATATACACAATATTTAAAGGTGTTTTACACAATAAGCCTTGATTCGTATAATTGAGAAGATTACTTGAGAATTTTGATTTAAAAAATATGTATAAACTGGCTTAAATATAGACATAGGAATATTAAAAAGTGTTATGCTTCTGTTACAATGTGAATTCATGTACTAATCAGGTAATACCATCATTTTGTCACAAATACCTTTAACGATTTGTTTTTGTTTTGCTTTACTTGTTGAATGAGTACTCAGCAGTAATTTCAGCTATTCTGCTTGAATTAGCTTGTACATCAGGAGGCAACCTGTTGTACCATGACACTGAGACTTTTAAAAAATAGTGTGTTAGCCCAGAAATGGACATTCCTTTGGTTTTTCCTTTTTTAAAATTCTCTTTATTTTTATTTTTCTGCCCCTTAAAGTGGCTTCAAATTTCACTAACATGTGTTGGCTTCAAATTGCAAGAGTTTTGCTATCGTTTTATGTGAAATGTGCAAGAACACGTGTTGCAAAGATATTGTTGAATCTAAGTGATTATGCTCATGATCCTGAAAAATATTAGTCAGCTTGGAATAAAAGATCACAGACATTTAATTTTTTGCACTTGACTAATGCTTCTTATATGACAGTTTCAGTAGTTCTACCATATCATCCTTTTTAGTTTTTACAAGTTTGATAATAAATTCCAGTTCTGATCTTTAGTTGATTTTTCCAGTACTTTTTCTTCACTAAACATTAATGTTTGAGTTAAAGTAAAAATAACATGAAGTTATTATTTTTAAATGGTTTTTTACTCACAAGTTTAGTGTCTCGTGTATAAATGCCCAGTTTACCAAAGAAGGAGCTTCACTTGACTGACTTACTCAAGGCCACCAAAGGTACAATTGAACTGAAGGCATTGATGGCAGTGTTGGTACGGGAATGATGGAGACTGCAGTGCTACATTTGATTAAAGTGTCATGTTATTTTACATCCAGGCTATGCTAGGAAGGTGAAAATAATCCAATTTGACAGGAGTTTTATGAGAAACACAGAAGTGTGATCGCCACTGCTTATTTACACACGAGGGCTGGTTAGAAGGAAAAGTGGCCCTTTGTAATTTAGGATTTCAGAGCATTAGGATTAAGGATGATGACTCGCATAAGACGTAGGAACTAAAAGGAACATGATAGACTCCACAGAGCAATGTCACCATACCCCATAGTCTCACCTCCTGTTTTAATTCTCCTTAGTTGGGGAAAGATAGCATTGTACTCACAGAGAGGTGACACAGCTATTTTTTTTTCTTGAAAGTTGTTAGGAAAACACAGAGAATAAGGACTATAATAGATTTTGCTACTGAGATAATGTGAGTAGAAGGTAATACAAATAAGCTTTTTTCTTTTTTTTAATTGTTTTTTTTTTTTTTTCTTCATAAAAGCAATGCATGTCCACCCTGGGAAATTGCAAATGTTCATTTCTTCAGCCCACAGTATTAACCTGGGGCTTACTGTGTGCCAGGAACTATGTGAGAAAGGACATGTTGGTAAACAGAGCACCGTTCAGAGGTCTTAAAGTCGAGCAGGGGAAAGTGGTTTGGGCAGTTCTGTCCGTGGCACATTACCGAGGCACAGATGAGGGTCGCCGGCTCGGTCCCCAGGGGTGTGGGGGATGAGGGACCTCCCAGAGGAAGCAAAGTCTGAGTTGAGACCTGAGGAGAAGGTACAGCGGAGACACCTGAGACGTGTTCAGGCGCTGAGCAGGCCTGGCCGCCTAC